>BPLR01004267.1:0-76338 GCA_021605095.1 Caerostris extrusa | reverse complement strand
GAAAAATAAAAACTGATACAAATAACTGATACACGAAATATAAAAACTAATAGCAACTGACAAATAAAAACTGATTCTAATAGTTGTTGAAAAATAAAAACGATACTAGTGACTCATACGTGAAAAATAAAAAGCCGATAAATGAAAAACAATAGCTAATAAATTTAAAATAAAAACTGATCAGTGTAAAATAAAAACTGATAAATGTAAAAATAACATTAAAATAATTTAATAACTGTTTAAATACAGTAAATAATGCATTTACGTTATATTTTTATCTTTTGTGAAACCCAAAACCCGTGCAATTTGAATTTTTTTGAAGATCAATGGGAGGTTAATTTAGTAGCCGTAAAGCTTATTTGATCTAATAACTGATAAAGAAAAGAAAAACTGGTAGATACTCATGAGCTTTGCGTTGAAAGGTTAAGAAATAAGAAAAATTTCAGTTCAAATGAGTTAAATCAGTTTACAGTGATAATAGGCTCATGAGGTAGACAAATCAATAAGTCGGAGATCTCTCCATTAGATTAGAGAAAAGAGGGGGAAGGTTATAAATACCAAAACCTGAGTATAGAGGTGCGATTTTTTTAATTTGGATAGCAATAGGGATGAACGTTCGCATAACAATAGTATTCTTTTGGAGTAAATTCATAAACTATGTGATTCCTAAAATTAGAAGCGTAAATGCTTCTGCATTTTAAGTGAAAGGATGCATAAAGTACTACTATTAAATTATTATTTTTGTAATAAGATTAACACGATACATGATTTTAATGCTTTAGTAACAATAACCAGGGCCTGATGGCCGAATGACCAGCTTTATGGCGCTCGGTGCCACAGGGTTCGAATCGGAGGTGCCATGGGTGCCTATAGCCTTTCGGAATCCACTTTAAAATATGTCTCGGTCTAATATGACTACCACACCACATCACTGTGCCTAGATCAAGTTGCCCCTTTACAGTTTGGGAATGATGTGAGTGAAAAAAGTCTGATTGGGCTCTGTCACGCTCTACGGTCATATGAGACTGGAATCTACGATTTAAAAGTGGATTCCAAACCACTACAAACATTAACGGCACCGGGAGGATTTGAACCCGAAACCTGTGGTACCGAGCGCAGAGCGCAGCTACCCCACTCTCAGCTATCAAGCCCCGATCTAATATGACTGTAAGAGAGTTGGGGAATAGGGCCTAACAACTCTACATAGTAAAAAGAAAACATCTCCTTTCTTGAAATCTGCTAGTAGACAGACGGCCTTGGCACAGAATGGGGATTGAAGAAGAAGTAGCAATAACCATAGGGCCGGATGACCGAGTGACTTATGCTCTGGTCTTGGCTTGCGCTGCTACCTTCGTGTTCGAGTCCATGCGGTTCCATTGTTGTTTGTAGTGGATTGGCATCCACTTTAAACAGCAGGTCTAATTCAGGTGGTCCCGGTCTAATATGACTGCAAGAGTTGGGGCAAGGATTGACAACCCTATCACGTAAAGAAAACATCTAATTCTCTCGAAATCTACTAGCAGGTAAATGGATGACCTTGGCTCACCATAGGGATTAATAATTTTAAATGTAATTTTACTGTTACTTGACATACAAATGATTCGTAACACTAATTTTTCAAAAATTTTTATGTTATTTCAGATCTGATCAATTATGTCTGTTTGACATACGGAAGCCACCTGTGGCTTTCTGAACCATCCTTTTTAAAAAAAAGCTCTGTTTCAGATCTCCTGAAATAGCATATTTGCTACCTCGCTCTCTTTCTCTGTGGGTCTAAAGAATCGATCGTTTTCCAGTTAACTTGGCTCGGGGCACTTTATTTTTGAATTTCTAAAAATAATTTCTGTCTTGGAAGAGCCTTGTTTTGTCTCTACTAGTCAGACTTAAAAAATATATTTTTTGTCGTGAAAATAAATGCCCCAAGTTGGGATCAAAAATATTAAAAAATAATAATAACAATTTAAAAGTTTTATTTTAATGGTGTGGGGGAAAGAAATTAACAAATTGATTGAAGAAATTTCAAAATCTTTTATTTAAATAGGGCGATAAAGGTTTTGAGTTATTGAATAAACAGTGAAAAATAATTATTTCTTTTAAAATTATCACTTTTGGCTGACGTCATTCATTGCTAGAAAGCAAAATCAGCGTTACTCAGTGTGCACTATAAGGCAATGTTTTATATCACCCAAATTTCATTCCGTACATAGTGTTTAATTTATGTATACCTCGAACATCCTATCGATGCTGAAGAGATTACTTTTAGGGTAATTACCCCATATTAATTGTATTAAAAAGAAACCCTGAAAACTCCCACCAACTTCCAAACTGTTGCGACATATTTATACACGCTGCCTAAATCTCCATTGGTCTCCACGGTTCTGTAAGCAGGGACTGCAAAAAATTCCGTTTGTAGATTCAAACTTGGTTTCTCTTGTCCACATATTATTACTGAGACAAGAGTCAGGTGGTTTTTCCACTTTCCGCCATTTTTTGGCAAAGGTGTCATCTGGGAGCATAGATGCCCCTTCTTCCTCAAGTTCAGTATTAGGGCATTCTGACCTACATAATTATATAGACCTACATGGACAAAAAGCCTTTCAATTCAATTTCACTTGTCAAGTATCAAACTAAGATTTTCTATTTCAGAAAAAACAAAGCGCTATCCGTCAAGTAGTTCTAGAACTTGTGTTCATAACAGAAAATTATAGACATCAAAAACCAATTGAGCATTATTTCACATTAATAAATAACAAATTGATAATTAATTGTTATCACTTCATGCTGAAAAATATTACATTAAACTGCCATAATTTAAAAGATTTAAAATTTATAATAATTGTAATAAATTAATGTGTTTCCCAAAATGAGTTTTGTAAAGGGTTTCATTTGAAAATATTTTACAATTGTAAAATTTCAATGTTTTTATAAAAAATTAGAAATAACTAACTTACTAAAAATATTAATAAATATTATTGTTTCGATGAAAATTAATTATTTGTTTTACTTAATTTAATTAGATTGAGGAACAATTATGATTGATAACATTATATTGGCCATTGAATTCGTATTGCTTGGCCATCAATTGGCATGATTTGAACCTTAATCACAAATTTGGCATGCAGTTTGGCGAGAAACATAACACTTGGAAAAAGATAAAATTTTGACATTTTAGTAATTGAGGAATTTTTCTATAAGTACGTTTTTCGTTTTAAAAATATTCAAATTTCCTTAAAAAATATTTTATTTATAACAGGGAATACTTATACATATTCAGTATTCTAAATTATAAAAAAATTTACAACGGGGAAACAATAATTATTGAAAAATAGAAATTAAAAAAATAATATTGGACATAAGTTTAAAAGTAAACAAATTCAAAAATTCCACCACTGTATTTATTATTAATTGTTTCAAATTCGGCAATTCATTTTCTCATAAATGTGAAATATTGTATTTCGAAACTAAAAATATTTGAAAATTAAGAAAATTCTCTTAAATTATGAAATATAATTTATCTCAAGCTATGATTAAAATGAAATCAGACTAACAAATATATATAGCTATGTTTTCCTTAAACGAATATGTTTTAATAAATATTTGAATTAAAAAAAATCTATGTAATCATTTTAATTATTAAAATAATAATATATAAGAAAAGGTCTGAATATGTAGAAATAAACTTTAATAGAAAAAATAACATATTTTTATCATGATATATAATTCATAAAATTAATAACATTAGAAAATTTGAATTATCAAGATAATTTCAAGTAATAAAATTTTATTAAGATAATAAAAATTATGAAAATTAAATAATAATGAACGAAAAACTCAATGGCCGAAAAGAGTACATTTTAATAGAGATAAATAACATTTAATTATCCGGATCAATATAAAAAATTAGAATTAGAAGTGATATAAAAAATTAGCAATAATATTAAAAAAATAAAATTAGCAAGTGATATCTCAAGTAATAAAATGTTATTACGAGAATAAATATTGTGAAAATCAAATAACAATGTGTGAAAAATTCAATGACCAAAAAGGGCACATTTTAATAAAGAAAAATAACAATTATCACGACAAATTATACATAAAAATTAATAATTAGAATTAGCAAGTGATATTTCAAGTAATAGAATTTTATTCAGAAAATAAAAATTGTGAAAATTAAATTATAATGAGTGAAAAATTCAATGGCCGAAAAGGGCACGCAGTTAAATAACGGCTTCAAACAATTAAATCATCCATAAAAATCTACAAACATCTAATTTCACGGGCGACATAGATCACATTAGAATTTTATCTTTAAGTCACATTTTGAAAAACAAATCACCAGAAAACTCCTCAAACAATAACGGATCCTTTCACCCACACACACACGAAAAAAAAGAAAAGAAAGAAAAAAAGTACGTAGAAAAAAGCTAAAATAAAGAGAAACGGAGTTGCCAAATATTTATTTGGCGACAATTTCTTCCCCTTGGCGACCGTGAAGTGCGCTCATTGGCGACGAGTCGAAGAAAAAGCAGCCATTAGAGAATGGAGATGAATTCACGATGCATAGTGAACGTTTTTATGGGGTTGTCAATAGTAAAGAGGGTTAAGATGCTTTCACTCGTAGGAATTACAATTAGGAGCCATAAAACATCGCTTTGCTTTTTCAGGGAATTACCCGATACATAAAAGAAATCCAGTATTTGTAGCTACTATTCTGGGTTTTTTTTAGTGAAAAGCAATTCGAATTCGATTGTTAAATATAATTCTAAAAAGAAGATTTGCATTTTTAAAAAATTAATTTAAACATTGTCTATTATGTATAACGAACTTCTTTGTGTTTTGTACGTCATTTTGTGGTTTTCTGGTATACGAAATTTGACATTCAATGGTTTACATATCAAAATAAAAGTTAGAGTTTGAATACTCTATTTTCTTTTTTTCTGTATTAGAATAAACGATTTAATTATAATGGCATTTAGTCCAGTAAATGAATTCTTTTATTGGTGCCCTTTATAATGTAGATTCAAAGAATCGTATTTAATGTATTTCATTCAGACAACTTTGGCAAAATTTCAAAGAATGCTTTATGCATTAGAAATATTTAAATCTTTTAAGTAAGGTGATTTTAAAGTTTTCCATTTCAGTTTTATCAATAAAATTTTTTTCTGTTATAGTTAAAAAATTGAAAATAACAATAATAATTTAAAAATAATAAAAAATAAAAATAATCTAAAATAATTTTAGAAAAAAATTTTTTAAGGTTTTCTTATACAGTTTTTACACAAAAAGTAAAAAAAAATATAATATTTTAAAACAAAACTTGTAAAGAAATTTTGATATTTAAAACAAAGTGATATATAAATATTAAAATGATTAGTATTATTTCAATAGTCTTATTGAATAAATAATAAAATTAAATACATTAAATTGTAATGGAAAAAAAAAACTGTTTAATCATTGGTTTACAATTAAAGAAAAAGGAAAAAAAATATTTTAAAAACAAAACTCGTAAAGAAATTCTGATATAGATTTATTTTGATTTTGATACTTAAGTTTTCCATTTCTATTTTTTTCTATAAAAATTTTTGTTATTGCTAAATATTGAAAATAACACCAATATTGATTTAAAAATAATAAAAATAAAAATAATCTATAATAACTTTAGAAAATTCTTTAAGCTTTTTTTATAATTCTAACACACACACACACACACATAAACAAATAAATAAAATAACATTTTAAAACAAAACTCGTAACGAAATTCTAATATAGATTTTTAAAAAAATCATATATAAATATTTTGATTGTTAAGTTTTACATTTCTATTCTTATAACTATAAAATTTTTTTTATTGCTGAATATTGAAAATAACAATAGCACTAATTTAAAATAATAAAAAATAATCTAGAATAATTTTAGAAAATAATTTAAGCTTTTCTTATACAATTCTAACACAAAATAGGAAGAAAAAAATAACAAATATTTTTAAACAAAACTCGTAAAGAAATCATGATATAGATTTAAAATAAAGTCAGATATAAATATTTCGATTGTTAAGTTTTCCTTTTCTATTTTTTTCTATACAAATTTTCGTTGTTACTTATTATTGAAAATAACAATAATACTAATTTAAAAATAATAAAAAATAAAAAATATCTATAAAAATTTTAGAAAATTCTTGAAGTTCTTCTTACTTGAAAATTCTTCTTACACAAAAAAGGAAAAAAAAAATATTTTTAAATAAAGCTCGTAAAGAAATTCTGATATAGATTTATATAAATATTAAATGTCATATATAAATATTAAATGTCATATATAAATATTAAAATGCAATAAGACTATTGCAAACAAAGTTAAATAGATTAAAATTTAATGAAAAAAATGTTTAATCATTAGTTTTTAATTGAAATATTTCTAAAATGAAATATTATGTAAGTTACAAAAAAAAAAAAAAAAAAATAAATAAATAAATAAATAAAAAAAATAAAAAAAATAAAAATAAAAAGTTAAGGATAGAAAATAAGGAAAGAAAATGAAATAAAATAAAAGTATAATTTTATAACGTTTGAAATTTTATACTCTTAAAAAATTGTTCAAACTTCAGCAAAATGAATGAATCTGAAAGAATGGAAAAGTAATTTCATTCATCAAAAACATTTTCGTGTTAAAATAGATTTCGTTATAAGATATATGATACCAGGGGAAATATGTTTTTATTTGTATTTCGCTTAGTATAGATCATCCATTCTTTTTTTTTTTTTTAAATTATACAAATATTCGTAGTATAATAGTAGTAATACTAATTTTTCTGCACGAAAATTTTTCATTCAGGAAAAAAGGAGTGCATTTCAAGGTCATTGCAACTATAGAATGGCGAATTATATTGTATAGAGTTTTTAATGTGAAGTATGTTTTTTGACGCAATTTACTTGAAAAGTCATAGCTATTATAATTTGCAAAAAATGAAACTCTTGCTTTTACACCCGCAAGAAATGTTTTTTTTTTTAACGAAATAATTTATATTTGCTAAGTTGCTAAAGTATAATATAAAATTAAATTTGCAATAATATATTTTTTTAATGTGAACATTTGAAACTTAACGTTTGAACATTTGAAATTTAATAATCTTATTTTTTTGTTAAAGCTTAAGCAAAATGAATGAATTTGAAAAAAGAAAAAATAATTTAATTCCTCAAAAACATTATTATTGTGCTTAAAATAGATTTCTTTACAAGATATATGAAATCACTGGAAATATGTTTTTTATTTATATATCTCTTAGTATAGATCATACATTATTTTTAAGTTATATAAATTGTCCTAGTAATCGTAGTAATATTAATTTTTCCTGAATGAAAATTTTTCATTCACGAAAGAAAGAAATGCATTTCGAAGGTCATTGCAACTGGGCAATGAAAATTGACATTGCTTAGGGTTTTTAATGTAAAGTATGTTTTTTGACACAATTTACTTGAAAAGTCATTATTATTATTATTATTTATTTGCAAAAAAATTATTACAAATTATTTGAAGGATGATTAATACTTTTACACTCGCAAGAAATTAATTTCTTTTTATAAGAAATAATTTAAATTTTCTTAAATTGCTGAAATATAATATAAAATTAAATTTATAATAATATAGATATACATTTTTTTTTTTTTCTCACAAACACATAAAAATAAACAAAAAATATTAAATTTTTTTAAAGAAATATTTAAAAATAACTTCAGTTATATACTAAATTATTAAACTAAATGAATGACTTTTACGTTAAATAAATATATATATATATATATATAAATTGTTTCCTTTTTCGTTTTTAAAGAAATATATAAATTGTCAATTCTATGCAATCAATTTGGATATTTATATTTTTCAGATTTAAAATTAAAAATGAAAACAAAACGAAAATTAATTTGTATTTAAAATGATTGTTATTTTGTCAGAATAAAAATAATAAAAAATACCAAAATATTTTTGTAGTTTACTGGTATTTGTATATTGTGTAAATTAACAAGTATATGAAGATTAAGTTCAATATATATTAGCTGTATTTTAATAAACACACAAAAAAAGTGTTTTGATTTAACTATTAAATTTTACAGCAAAACCTGGTAATTAAAAGAAATTTAATACCTGGTCAGTCTAATTTTACTACGGTTATATAATTAATAAAATATTTACATCTCAAAAACAATTACAAAAATAACAACACTCAAATATTTCATTTTTGCAATAGTTTTTCATATTTAAATATTTTTGGTGTTTGTTTTTAGACATATAAATTCTTAATTCAACGTAATCATTTTGAATATTTCTATTTTCAGGTTTAAAATTAAAAACGGAAAAAAACAATAACTGATCAATTTTTATTTAAAATTATTGTTATTTTGCTATAATACGAATAATAAAAAATATTTAATTTTTGTAATGGTATTTGTATATTGCGTAAATTAACAAGAAGATTCAATACGATATTTATTATATTATAATAAATATAAAAAATATGTTTTTACTTAACTATTAAATTTCACAACAACACACATTAAATGAAATCTAATACTTGGTTAATTTAATTTTTACTACAATTATAGGATTAATGAAATTTTACATCTGAAAAACGATTGCAAAAATAAGAACACTCAAATATTTAATTTTTTTTTGTCGTTTTTTTATATTTAAATAATTTTGGTGTTTGTTTTAAATTTTATATTTAAATAAAAGTTATTTTCATTGATGTTGATTATATTATTAAATACATATATGGAAATTTTTTTTTAAAGTATTTTAATTTTATTCTAAGATAATGATTTATATAAATAACTTTTGTATTCAAAGTCCGATAATTCTATAAAGATTTTTATATATTATATTCGCGGAATGTAATCTAGATTCTAATTTCGCATTATTTTTTATTCTGTCCATAAAATTTCATAATGGCTATATTCTCATAAGAAAAGAACATGCTTAAATATGAAATGAAATTCTGAAACAAATTTCATTTTTTCAGACAATTACTAATTTTTAATCGAATAAAAAAACAAACATTTTTTAACTAAAGTTTCAATTAGAAAAAAATTACCGTATTTAAATTGAATTACTCCGGAAAAATCAATAAGGTAGTAATCTAAAATCGTTAAGAAAATAATTTCCAATATTAAAGATTTCTTAATCAATTTTTCATTCCCTTAGATTTTTGTGAGCAGATTTTGCAGACAATCCCATTTTTTTATTTTTTGAGGCTTTTCATTGACGGATCTTGTGTTCCAATTTTTATACCACTAACAGCCCACCAATCAGTGACGATGGGGAGGAGATTGCCTTCAGGAAGGACATTTACTGGTAATTTATTATATTTATATGTTGTATGGGAGAAAGCATCAAGAAAAACTTACATCAAGCAAGGAAACTTTACATCAAGCTGATTGTCGATGCGAGACGTTTTACACATATTCTAACAATCATCACTGAGTCTCCTCGTTTCTGAAGCAGTGCAACGAATATTTCCAGCATATTAGATGACACTTGTACACTAATTACATACCTTACCACTGCCTCACAGGTGTTACTAACATAAGAATTCATATATATGCGATTAATACATGTTGAAGTTTATGCATATTTGGAATGAATTTGATAAAAAATTAAAATTAGAAATAATTCGATTGATTATACTAAATTTCTTTAATTGTCTATTTGTTTTAACATTCCCTTTTATATTGAATCTTTATATCATTTAATAATAATGTATTGAATATTTGGTAAAGTACCAATTGTTTTACTACCCAGACATTTGAAGAAATATTTTAAACGTAGAATACGTGCTTTGCTTTATTCTCACGCTACTTTGCTTTATTCTCCGAGTTACAAAATAAGAAAATTATTAACCTACAATGCATATTCTTCTTCTTCATTGGCGCACCAGTTACATGGTTGGCCAAGGCCGTCTGCCTACTGGCAGATTTCGAGACAGGATATGTTTTCTTTTTACGGGAAGGGTTGACAGTACTACACCCAATGCTCTACAGTCATGTTAGACCAGGACTTGTGGTTTAAAGGGAATTTCGAAGCCTTTCTCCAATGGTACCCTCAGGACTCGATGGCCCTGTGGCACTGGCAGCTCTAATCACTCAATCATCAGGCTCCAGCAATATATATATAATAATCCTATTTATGCTAAAAATAGATACATCTTTAGGTCTGATGGCCAAGTGACTAGCGTTCGGTGCCATATGGTTCGGTTCCCGACGGTACCATTGAATGTTGCAATGCTTAGAAGATCCGCTTCAAATCGTAAGTTCCGGTTTAATATGACTATATGGACATGAATCTATATGGACGTTGGACAGCCTTAGCAAGTAAAAAAAAAAGAAAACATCTCATATTTAGAAATCTGTCACTAAGCAGAGGGACGCCCTTGGCCTATCATGGACTGTTGCGTCATTGAAGAAGTAGAAGAAACCATATTATTGAATGTAGAAGGTCTATTTACGTAAAAAGTCCTGTAGCTCCAAAATAAATTGAATAAATTAATAAATAAATAAATTAAATGAATAAAAATATCTGACATTACAATATATTTCTCATGATGACTGGTCAAAGTTACGATAGTAAATTACTTACTATTTAAGTTATGTTAACCTGATGGTATTCTAATGTTAGATCTATAGTTAGTTTATCAAATTCTGTAATAAATATCTCATCTAAAAAAAGAACGAACCACTTACAAACATCCAAGCCATCTGAGCCTGGTACGAAAGGCAAGAGCTCTAGTCAATTAACCATTGACAATAATAAGCAAAATATCCATTTGGATTTTAATATCCTTCTGGTAGAGTAGAGGAGAAAGGAAGTTGGTGTTGAACACCTAGATAACACTTTTAGGGTATGGCAGAGGGATTCCATGATGCAACTAGGTTAATACTATTGAACATTTGCCGTTCTAGTGGCGAAAGACCCCGATTAAAGTGCATGGAACTTAAGACAACATTTTCAATAGAAATGGTGTTCCCCATTATAAAATTATCAACAACATAAGGCTTCATCGAGTCAATCTTTAATCGGCCACCCTAGGTATTAGTGAAAAAAGGCTATTACGAATTATAATAATGTCATTCTTTTTTTATTGAAGAAAAAGTGATTTTTTTCTCAGTGATTAAACATTCTGAAGAAAAGATCAATAAAAACCTAAAAAAAAAAAGAAGAAGAAAAGATAAATATAATCTAATACTATATAAAATCATTCAGACTGAACTCCAATAAATGGTTTGACATAGTCTCCTCTAGCATAAGCTAGTTGATACTCATTTCATTAGTCAACGAATAACAGTGGGCTTCAGTCTCTGAGGGCCATCCATATCAATATTCATTCTGCAATCAATCTACCATAACAGAGTAATTGAAGGTTGAGTTAAATAATGAATCCGTAAATAATGAGACGTTGTACACTTTGGGTAACGCTATTGGACATTTGGTGTTCCAGCGGTGAACGACCAACGACTAAAGTACTCGGAACTAAAGACAACATTTTCCGTTAAAACTGGTATAAAATTATCAGCAAGGCAGTGCCTTACGAATCAATAATCAATCACCCTGCCTACATAATGGAAAAAATCTATTCTACTTTCTGTACTGTCATACTCTTCAATGAAAATAAAGTGAGTTTTTCTCTGTGAGCAAAACCTTCTGAAAAAAGAAAAAGTAATAGTTCCAGTACCACATAAAATCATTGAAACTGAACTCTAATAGACGGTTAGCCATAGACTCATCTAGCATAAGCGTATCATTGGTCAACGAGTAACAGTGGGCTTCAGTCTCTGAGGGCCATCCCATATCAATATTCATTCTGCAATCAATCCATCATTCTAACATAACAGAGTAACTGAAATATGAGTCACATAATGAATCCATAAATAATGCCCCAGCTTGGCACTTGGACATTTACTGTTCTAGTAACGAAGAACCCCGATTACTGTGCTAGGAACTTAAAATTTCCAATAGAAATGGTGTGCCCATTGAAAATTTTAAGTTCCTAGCATTCCAAATGGTGTTCCCTATTGTAAAATTATCAACAGTCCCCAATCACCCTTAATACGTATTGGTAAAAAATGCTAATATACCTTCTGTTAATGCCATCCCTTTCAATGATTTTTGTGATTTTTTTTTCGGTGAACAAACATTCTGAATAAAAGAGAAATAAAAACCCAGTACCACATAAAATCATTCAG
This sequence comes from Caerostris extrusa, assembly GCA_021605095.1. Classification (NCBI taxonomy): domain Eukaryota; kingdom Metazoa; phylum Arthropoda; class Arachnida; order Araneae; family Araneidae; genus Caerostris; species Caerostris extrusa. Next base: position 64,111 of record BPLR01004267.1, on the reverse strand, counting down.
ACTGAACTCTAATAGACGGTTTGCAGTAGACTCATCTAGAATAAGCGTATCATTGGTCAACGAGTAACAGTGGGCTTCGGTCTCTGAGGGCCATCCCACATCAATATTCATTCTGCAATCAATCTATCATTCTAATATAACAGAGTAATTGCGGGTTGAGTCGAATAATGAATCCGTGCATTTAATGTTCCATAAAAACGCTCGCCAAATTATATTTCTTGGCTGCAATATTTTCTGTGACGTCGTATCAGCTAAATTTAGATGCCTAGAGGGTGCTTGAGAAAAAATCTACGACATCACTTAATAAAATAAAATATTTTTTATCATTCCCGTTTGGTCACGATATTTTAGTGAGGCTAAAAATAGATTCATATACCCTCTGAGCATGATTTTTTTTCCGGAATATATTTTATTGGGATAGGAATCATTGCCAGGACATTCCATTCTGACCATAAAATTTTTATTTTATTTTCCTATATTTTTTTTAAAAGTAAACTTAAAAGCATCAAAAAGACAAATGCTGGCAGTTTTGATTTGTATTATAGATTTTCATTTGTATTTATGTTATGCGACAACCACATATTTGTCAATAAATATTTATATAATAATATATGAAATTTGGCAATAAGATTTCCATGAACAGAAAAAATACTAAAATATTATTATTCATATAATAATAACAAAAATTACTTTTGCTATTAAAATATATTAAGTATGATTTTTTAGACTATGATCCTATTTTTTGCAAGCAATACGAAAATAAGGTAGTGTTTATTAATCAATGAATAAGTTACTACTATTTTATCACTATTTACACATTGCCTGAAATCATAATAGAAATATAATCATTTATTTCTAAACTTAATTAATAATAATAATAATAATAATAATATATATATATCTGTATGTGCGTGTGTGTTTCGCGTAGAATCAGCGAACAAATGTGAAATGTGAAGTTTGAAATTTTAACCATGACCTCATTTGTGTTATTGGCCTATAGTGCTGCCTATAGTCTGCTGTTGTGTTATGTTACCTATGGCTTTATTGGAACTTAATTCATACAAATTTGGCCACTTACTATAGAAACAAAAAGAACATATAAACAAATCAAAATTGCGAGGAAAACATACCAGATATTATAAACAAAACGACCAAAAGGACTTAAAACGTTCTTGTGATCAGGTCATGTTTTGGCCCTCCAGCAAAGAGTACACAAATCACCAATTTGTCTTACGTTAGTGTCCAGTCCAGAGCAAACAAATAGATGGGCCTTATTCCTTTTCTCTGTCTTACATAAAACACAAACTCTGATATGAGTTCACAATCCCTGTTTTGGTCAGACATTCGTCCAGTTCTTAATCTAAAATTGACAACAGCTTTTTTTTGCGAGTTTTTCCATTCAATGCTTTCCAGTCATCCCTGATTGTATCCCAGACTTTTCCTTCGGTGTTAGATAATAACTACACTACTACTATACGATGATTTAAGAACTGACCTGCATGTTCAGAATGCAACGATGACGGGTATCTATCGGGATGTCATTCTGGAACAACATGTACGTTTGTTTCGGGGCGCCATGGGTGCTGAATTTCTGTTTATGGATGACAACGCCCGTCCTCACCGTGCAAACATTGTAGACGAATGCCTTCAATTGGAGGATATCACCCGTATGGATTGGCCAGCATTCTCACCGGACTTGAATCAATAGAGCATGTGTGGGATATGCTTGGCCGACGAATTGCAGCCCGTCAACCCCTCCCACCTGACAACCGGAACTTCGGAGGGCATTGCTTGATGAGTGGTGTAATATTCCCCAAGATTAGATTGATAATTTGATACTCAGCATGCCTAGGCATTGTCGCCTGTATTGCATCGTCCGGGAGACATACTCCATATTAACCATCATACTAACCATGTTATACTGTTTTTTGTAAATAGGTTCTTTTTTTTAAATTTGCTCCAGGGAGTAAAAATCGCAATTTTTATTAATTATGTCAAACATATAGCATCTTTTTTTGCTCTTTACCTTTTGTTTAATAAATAGACTTTACAAATAAGTCAAATTTGTTTTGCTTCTGTCTTTTTTCTTTGCCTGAACTTCATTATCCTTAATTTATGGACATGAGTGTATATTATCACTGAAATTTAAAAAAAAATTTAGGTGCAGTTCAGAAGGAAACGGGAGAGTTGGGCAATGCATCTGAGATTTCAAAAGTTTCTGAGTGTCCGCCATTCAGTGAGATAGGTAATCAAAATTGAGCAATAAAGTGGATTAGGTTAACACTTTTTAAAAATTTGGGAAGAAACACATAGAGTCCGAAAAAAAAAATGAAATGTTAAATAAGCGTTTACAGAAAAAGCAAGAATTCTTGAATAATATATTGCATCAAAAGGAAGGATGCTTCTGAAACCAGATTTATCTTACCAATCCGTGATATAGACGTGCAAGCTATCAGTTTGAATTTGTCTATCGAATATCTATCCGGCTTATGCTTGTTAAAAGTTTAACGCTATCCACCAATGGCTATACACAGTTACTCCTGGCCATAATAATAAAACTACTAATTACGGATTTCTACTTCTTCATTTTTGCTTTATTACTGTTTTATATTAAGAGACTTCTTTATCACACAACTTGAAATTCTGCATTTGTTCTGAATTGACCGATAAAATCCGTTTCATGATAGAAAGACATAAAGAAAAAAACCAAATAATTTATAGTCATAAGCATTTTTAATAATACAAAAGAAAATTTTCTTTTAGAACTTGTATTTTGGCGCTGCATGTTTTGAAAGAAAACTGATGACAGAAATTTAATTGATTAATTATATAAAAAAATCCTCAATTTATATGTTATAAAAATTATGACGTCATAAATATATTTTTTTAACTTGAACCTATTATATCTTACTCCCTTTTCTAATTAAATAAAAATCTATCTCTTGTCCCATTCTCCGAGGGAACATGAATCAGGAGTTGAATAAAAGTGTCACCGTATAGTAGGGAAATAATTAAAATAGGGTAAAATGTAAAATAAGGTGAAAAGAAAAATTTTCTTTAGTATCCAACTAGAAATGTAAAGAGTGATTTAAAATAGAATATTTCGTTATATAATTTTATATAAATGAAATAATTAAATATAGCAGTCAGAAAGTCTTCACTTTTTAAAAGATGTGTTTAAGAAAAGTAAAAGTAAAAAATCAAAACATGGGGTCTGAATGGGCGCTCAGGTGGTCAGTGCCACAGGTTTCAGGTTCGTAGTCCCGGAAGGGCCATAGATGTTTGTAGTGGTTCGAAATCAATTTAAGCAGTAGGTCCCGGTCTCACATGATTGTAGAGCGTCACGGAACCAAGTCAGACTTCTACCTACGGGTGCTCCATCACAACAGAAGCTGCCCCTTTCCCTTCAACTATGAGTCCATAAGGGCTCGTGAGCTTGATCTAAATTTGAGTCAAGTGGGGATCAGAAACAACAACAAACGTTAACATATGACGCTCGGTGCCCCACGTTTCGAGTTTGAGTCCCGCTGTGCCTTGGATGATTGTTGTAATAGTTCGGAATCTACTTTAAACTGTAAGTCCTGGTCTAATATAACAGTAGAGCGTTGGGAGTAGAGCTGACAACCTTATCCTTTAAAAGAAAACATCTTAGGTTTCGCAATCTGCCAGTAGGCAGACGGCCTTGACCCACATAGGCTTATAGCGCCATTAAAAAAGAAAAGTAAGACAATTGATATGTAAAATATTTGAATAAAATGAATTGAATATACTAAAATTGAATATACTCCAATGAGAAGTGAAGGAAGTTGTCCCCCTCCCTGTTGAGTATCTTAAAGGAGGTTTTTGGAGAAGAAAAAGGATAATTATGTGACGAGTTGACAAGGAGTATTGTTTTTCCCTTTTCCTCTGAAGTGTCTGAACAGGTCGGAGTTTCCGCCTGTTTACCAAAGTGATCCCTTTGTGGTTTCGTGTATCAAGCCGTGCGATAATTAAGGTCTGCCGCAGAGTGTTTAGAGAGAACGTCGTCGACTCAATAATTCTGAAAATATAGTTATTGGAATCAAAGTTTAAATCTTTACAGTTATTTTTTTGTAAATATTTTGCATTAACACACACACACACACACATATGAGCCGAATATTGCTCCATGAAGGAACTGAAAATGACTGTAGTAAACCATTATAGGCTTATCCTATACGCCGAGACGTCACAGTGCAACCGTTTTTTGGAAGCATACCATTAAAAGAATTAAAATAAAGGGAAAATTATGGTTTATATGAACACTAATGAAAGTTTATAAATATCACTATCTTTTTTAAAGAATCCATGAAATGTTTTGTAGGAAACGGAAATCTCATTCTTAAAGTTGTGTGTAAGTTTTACTACTACTTGCTGTTCTAAAAATTGTTATAAAGCATTGTTGCCGCAAAATCTAGGAGGTTTATTTATCCTATTCAAGATGACAAGGCAGATGAGGTAGAGAGAAACAAGGCTAGTTCAACCTATCTAAATCTAGAGTTATGGAAAAAGTTTAAAGTTACAGTTATGAAGAAGATGGGATTATTATTTGATTGTTTGCACAATGAGCTGCATTTCATGGAAAGAAAAATATATTGGGATGTGATCCTTAATGCATATGTCAGGTCATATGCTGCTGATGCTGCTAACAAATTCATAATAGATGATAATGCTACCTCACATATCTAGACTTGTTGAGAATCAGGAAATTGAGTGAATGAATGGCAGCTTAATTTCAGACCCTAATCCCGTTGAGCATCATTGGAACTACTTTAACAGGCAGATATCTGCTTTAAGAGTCTCCTCAGAGTTGTTAAACGAGCTGGAACAAGGGTTCATCTTTTGCTTTCCATTCAGGTTTCTAATAATTAAATTTGCAGGTAAAAAAGTCGTCGAAGCACCTGATGTATTACACTACAATCTTATAGAAACTAATTTATTTAATTTGTTTCATAAAACATCTATAACTTACTACTTTTTCTTACTCAATAGACTTTTGCAATAAATGTAATTATTCATTTGTAATTCATACTTTAATACTAAATATATTGTTATTCAAAAGTAACATTTTAATTTACTTTCAAATTTCTTGTTTCTATATTCAACTATTTGCAATGTACACAGAACTTTTTGAAATTTTATACTCTTCATTTTTTTGAGAATACTCGTATAATTAGAAGCATTACTATAATATTACTACTGTATTTTCTAGGGGACATTTATACAATAAATTCCATAATTTTTAAATATTGCACACTTAAATATTCTGGTATTATCAAAACATTGACGTATGTATATCATCACCATCGGTTCAACAGCCCCATGGTGAACCAAGGCCGTCTGCCTACCGGCAGATTTCGTGATAGGAGATGTTTTCTTTCTACGGGGTAGGATTGTCAGACTTACTCCCAACAGATATAATATACTGGATTCTACAGTTTAAAGCGCATTTCGAACTACTACAAATATCTATGGCACTGCCAGGACTCGAATCCGAAACCTGTGGCATAGAGAGTCAGAACGCTAGTTATTCGGCCATCAGGACCCCGGCATATGCATATAGAAATCTAAAATGCATGTTGAAATATATTTAGTGATTTCTTTTTGTGTGACAGTCCCCAATTTAAACACTGTATCTGACCTATGACATTTATAAATATCTGCTAAATTCCCAATATCAACAACTTTTTTTCGATTTTAAAGGCCACTATCTCTTTCTTCTTACAAAAGCAATGCACTTATATTCAGCATATCGGGAACGATAAAAAAAAATCTTTCCCCTTTAGGCAAAAAATTGGGGGAAAATAGATTATAAAAATCCTTCACAGAAAAGAAGGACTATGTAGCACATTGTCCTTCACTAAAGTTTCTGAAATTGCATAAAGAAATCTAATTCACATTGAATTATTCAATTCCTTCTATTAGCTCACATTCTCCCTATATATATCTTGTTCAAATTTTCAATCATTCATAAAATACTTTTTATTCATCCACTCAAGTTCAAACACATTTTTTTAACTTGTAGCGGATGACACTTGATGTTAATACAGTTTTTCCGAATTTTAATTCAGTAATTAAATTTAATTAGTTAATTTTAATTTTTTTTTAGAATTTAAGTTGCATATATCTACCAATAGATGGCGCCAGATAAACTTAAAAATGAATGAAAATTATTTATTATGGACTTTTCTGCGATATAGTGAAAAAAGTAGAATTGACTTTAATTTTTTTTTATATATATATTACTTTTTTTTTTTTTGTCATTTTTAAACTGATTGTAACTTTCTTCTCATAAAACAATGAAATTACATCGAGCATATCGGGGAGCGATCAAAAATCACACACACGATAGGGAAAAATAGGGGGAAAAGAAACTGAAAAAAGTCCTTTACAGAGAAGTAAGTGGAGGTGCAAAATAGAGACGAAGGAGCATTTTTTCCTTCACTGATAATTCTGGAATTGCATAAAGAAATGTAATGTATATTTAATGATTTGTTTCTGCACTAAAACTGTCTTCGAATTAATGAATATCCCTAATTAAAACTTTGTCACCGATCACTAACATAGACTCACATGTCTTATACTTACAATTTTTCCCTTTTTTACTCTTTTTTTTTCGTGATTTTTAAACTGACTATCCCTTTCTTCTCATAAAACAATGAAATCACATCGAGCATATCGGGAACGATCAAGAATCCCACACACGATAGGGAAAAATAGGGGGGAAAAGAAACTGAAAAAAAAAATCCTCCACACAGAAGAGGGAGGTAAAGGAGGAGTATGGAGTATCTTATTTTTAAAGAAGAAGATTCTGGAATTGCATAAAGAAAATCTAATATATATTTAATGATTTGTTTCAGAATTAAAAGTCCCTAATTAAATCTCTGTCATGATTACTGACATAGACACGTCTTAAACTCATAATTTTTTCCTTTTCCGAGATTTTAAGCGGACTATCCCTTTCTTCTCATAAAACAATGAAATTACATCGAGCATATCGGGAGCGATCAAATATAGGGAAAAATAAAGGGAAAAAAAGAAACTGAAAAAAAAAAAATCTTTCACAGAGAAGAAGGGGGTGGAAGGGAGACGAAGGAGCATCTTTTCCCCCCAGTGGAGCAAACGGGAGGAAGAGGATGAAGAGAAAAAGAAAAAAAAAAAAAAAAAAAAAAAAGAATCGTGTGAGTTTGCGGACGGCACCGTACATAGATTTGGCAAGTGTACAACAAGCAGTGGCGGAGTGGGGTTTTCCTGGCATTTAGCCTGGGAACTGCACTGCAGTGATGTGCACCAGGCCACTCTGCAGCCTCTGGGGCCATCCCCAGAAGGCCTGCACGGATACTCAAAGGTTCATTAGATGCTCATCGGTTTTTTCAGGGGGCTTGAGATGCTCGTGTTTATTTTTTTAGGGAGGGGGAGGGAGGGTTTGCACGTTTTGTGCACATTGTGGTAATGCCGGCTCAATTATTTTTGTCGTCGAATAGTTTTTAAGGGTTTATTGGATCGGAAATGAGGGGTAGGTGTATAGTTGCGCAGTGTATGGGTAGTGTGTTTAAGGGGTACAAGTATGATTTAATGTGTATAATTTTAGACTAGAATTAGAGACTAGCACTTCATTATTTTTTATCCAATTGGAAGTGATGTATATCATTTATCTTGTCCAAATTAAATTCAACATATTTTGATTTGTCTATATATTGGCTTTATTTTATTTAAAAAAAAAAATGATTTAGTCGCAGTTTGTATCACGTTAAATAACTGCAAGAGAGTGTAATGATTTGCTATTAATTACTTTTTTTAAGTGAATAGAGAGTTGGGGTTCAGGAAGACAAATTGAAACCCGGCAATCAAAATCAGCAACAAGCATCTATGTGTGAAAAATATAATAATATATACATAGTATTTAAAACTGAAGTAATATAAAGAATATATATATTTCATTTAGGATTGGAGTAAACTGCTGCTTAGTGTACTAGGTTTTTGAACAAACTGGGTTGAAATTGTGCCAGTTATGCTAAAGCGAGTATTTCCATGTCTGTGAGGGAGATGGGTACGTTAAATCTATAGGTTGCAATATTCCACCACAGCGTACGAGGAAATGGGTGTTATTGTACCCATCACCAAATTGGCCGTCATTTAGATTGCTTGTTATAAATTTTGGTATCAAAATGTGAGTACAGTGTGAACACTTTTGTGGTGAACCTTGGGTAACTATGATTCTACTACATAATCTGCCTTTCTTGTAGAGAATCAAATAACCAATCGTGTTTCTGGCTTGAAATGTACCAGTTATGCAGAAGTGAAAATTTCCATGTCTATGAGGGGGATGCGTACTTTATAGATTGCAATGTTCCACCATAGAGAATTAGGAAATGGGTGTTATGGTTGCCATCACCAAAATGTCCTCTTTGAGATTGCTTGTTATAAATTATTGTGCAAAAATGTGAGTACAGTGTGAACACTTCGGCAGTGAACCTAGCGTAACAATAGAGAGTTTTTACATACCGTATTTTTATCGTCCGATACTTTTTCTCCTAGTGCGCGTGTTCATAGGATATACAAAAATATCGGACGATAAAAAAATACGGTATGCAAAAAAAACTCTAATGATTTTGCTATGTAATCTTTCTTTGTCGTGGCGAATCAAAGCAAGTCAAATTGTGTGACATCCGATAACAATAGAGAGTTTTTTTGCATACCGTATTTTGGACGTCCGTTAGCTTTTTCTCCCTAGCGCGCATGCTCATAGGAAATTACGCATGCGTATCTGCAATAATGTTTCCTATGAGCATGCGCGCTAGGGAGAAAAGCTAACGGACGTCCAAAATACGGTATACAAAACTCTCTAACAACATAATAATTTCCATTAACCTTGTTACTTCATTATGTAAGTAAGTTTAAAAGTATAGCGATTAAAAATAGCTTACGACTAAAAATAACGATCATTTTACTTTCATATTTGCAATATTGTGAAAACTGACAAAAATTTATGTAAAATATATACATAAGTAAAATCACACAAAATGAAAAACAGTAAGTTAATATATCTGTAATTTCGTTTCTGTCTAATAAATTTTTTATATTTCATGTTAACATTTTATTCCTATTATCAAAAATATGCTTATAACTGAAAGATGTTATTATACATGCGTATATATATATGTTTGAATGACCTGAATGTGTGAAGTGCTTCAGGGCATTTGTATAATGAATGTTATTATGATTTTGTTTTATAATTTTATTGTTTCTATGAAACATGAACATTTACGTGTGGCGAATATTGCCGAGACTTTGTTATGCTGTCTGGTTAATTACTTTTCAGTTCTCTTTTGATTTTTGTTTTTCTATATTGCTTTCTTTCTCTCTCTCTCTCTCTCTCTATATATATATATATATATATATATATATATATATATATATATATATATATATGTTTCAGTTATGAATTATTTATCTAATTATGTGTTTAAAGATTAGTTAATCTTTCGATTTAGTTAAACATTAGTTAAAAATACTCCAGCTTATTTTTCTAATTTCTAAAAATAATGTTGTAAATTAACTCACATCACTTCAATTTTTTCCTAATTTCAACAATGGGGAATATATATATATATATATATATATATATAAGATATATATATATTATGCAAGAATAAAGGTATTTATCACATGTTATAAATAAGAATAAAGAAGATAAGAATAAAGATATTTATTACGTACGTGATAATGTAAACTCATTAATGCAAAATATAGTATATATAAACGAATCATTGCAATATATAGCAAATATAAACTAATTATTGTAATATATAGTAGTATCTATAAACGAATTGCTGCAATATATAGCATGTATAAACTAATTATAGCAATATACAGCATATGTAAACGAATTATCGTAATATATATACAGCATATAAAAATGAATTATCGCAATATATAGCTTATAAACTAATTACCGCAATATATAGCTTATATGAACTAATTATCCCAATATATAGCACATATTATTACAATATTAGCATGTATAAACTACAGCATCACGATTAAATAAAGCTACAATTTCAATATTTCATGACACAAAATGAGTAGCGAATTTTTAATGTGTTAGTTACTAGTTTTCTGCCGTGAAATGCAAATAATAAATTTATTACATGTTAACAAACGACATAAGCGCGTCTTCTTTTTTCTACATTTTATGAAAATTTAAATGGTATTTCAGAAGGTGATAAAGTTTAGAACGAAATAATTCTTAAAAAAATAAGATTAAATATTACAATTATGAAATAATTTACGCATTAAAAGAAGTATTTTTTTTATTTATGTTAAAAATTAAGGATGCAACCGTATGCAGGTTTACTTTAAATTTCAAAAATCCATAATATAATAGTATAATTTTATAACTTAATAATATAATTTCACTAATTTTTTTTTAATATGATATATGATAATTATATTGTATCCTTTTAAAATTAGAATAAAAACTACGCATAAAGTTTGTCGTATTGCATAGAATGAATTTTTTAAGTAAAATACTTTCAAATTTTAATGAATTTGAAAAAATCATCTATTTTTACAGAAAACCTAAATTGTTGAAACCACTCTATAAAATTATAAAATCACTATCTAAATTTAGACATTTGTACTATTTTTTCCCTACACATTTTTATAATTTACAGCATAGTTTTTAAATGTTTCGGGATTATGGGGAAACATTTACTTGAAATATAATACCATCATCATCAGTGGTGCAACAGCCCCACGGTGGGCCAAGGCCGTCTGCCTACTGGTAGATCTCGAGACAGGAGATGATTTGTTTTTAAGGGGTAGCGTTGAAAGTCCTACGCCATACGCCAAACAGTCATATTAGATCAGGACCTAGGGTTTAAAATGGATTTCGAAACACTACAAAGAATTCGAACCCGAAACCTGTGACATTGAGGTTCAGAAAGTCTAAAGCAATGGAAAACTCGAAAAATATCAAAAATTTTACAAGAATACAGTTTTCTAAAAGCAGTTTAGATATTTTTATTCTTACGCATTTAAAATACATGATATTTTTTATTTACTCTTGCAACGCTATTTATTATAAAAGAAAAAGTTATCTTATTAAGAAAACCTTTCCCCTTTGTTTTTTATATTTTCATAAAATGTTTAATTACAAAACTGTTAGATTTATTATATTTTTTGAATCAAAATTTTAAAAACTGTGATTTTTGATATTGCTTAATTTTGAATGCATCTTTCAAGTTAGTAAAATATTCATAGTGTATAGTTGTTAGTGTATTCATAGTGTACAACATTATAGTAAATAGGTAATAATGTATACAGGGATATATGGGCTGAAATTATAAGTAAAAAGTTATAATTGAACGATATCTTTAAAATTTATAGCAGTTTAGGTTTCTTTAAATTTTAGTTTTTATTTATTTTTTCAAAATGCTAAGGTTTTTATCAGATATTCATGTAATTGTACAATTTCTTTTAATCGAACATTATAGCATATGTAAAGCACTTTGAAATAGACAATTAAAATATTGAAATATTTTTTAAAGGATAAGAAATTTGTATTATACACGCTTTTCTTATAATTTCAATTAAAGAAACTGATATAGATTTAAAAATAATGTAGATTACGCAAAAGCTAATCCGTATATTTGTTTATGATAAAAATAATAACACATAAAAAATTGAAGTTAAAAATAAAGCGTAAATAGCATTTTAAAATTAATAACAAAAGTAACACAAAAATTATTAATTCAAAATCAAAATAAATTTTAAATAAAAAATATAAATAAAATTAAAATAAAGTTAATATTAAAAAAAGTTTAAAATTAAAAATAATTTTTAAATTAAAAAAATAAAATAAAAAAAATATTTTTAAATTAAAATAAATTTAAAATAAAAATATTAATATGAAATTAAAATTTTTAACACAAAATTAATTGTATTTAACTTATTTTTAATTGCAACCAAAAATTAACATTGAAAAAGTTAATAAATAAAAAATAACTACTGTGCCCTCGCTCATTATATATTCACAGATATATGGATCCAACTTTAGCGAAACGAATCTATTGCTTTGTAATACACATAAAACATCCGATATCATTCGTAAAACTGACGATACCTTTTACAATTTATAATCTCGGTACATTCGTTCGCTCGTGCGCGAATGCATATTGCAACCGAGATTCTCACTCTAAGAGTGATTCATCATTTCCCCCACAAAGAACAAATGATACGTGACTGCGAACCGATTCGGCAGCGCACGAATTAGAAAACATTCTCGTCCGTTGCGCGTGAACGCGTCCAATTTCTGTGCTTTAGTCACATTTCGCAGATCTGTCGCGCTAAATCGAGCTTGTCGCCAACTCGTCCTTTTTTTTGATGGATTCGTCGCGCTTCGTGGTGATCGCTCTGTTTTGATAAGGATTTGGCGTAAAGGCAAGTGATTGGCGAGAAATCGACAGATTGGAAGATAGAAGAATTTTTTTTCAAACATTAAAAACTTGAGGGAAATAATAAATGTTGTTTTCAAAGTTTGTGATTTTGTTCGGAGTCATTTAGCACTAGAACGGTGGATGTGTAGCAAAATTCAGTTATCCAGTTAATCAGGTAACACCACTCATTGCAAACTGTTCTACCATCGAAACTATCAAGGGTAACATTTGCTGTATTCGTATCCTTCTACCCACCAACTCGATGAAACTTTCTGGTCTATGGATTTATCTCGCCTTTCCGATATAAACACAGAAGTTTTCGGTTGGGCATCAGTTATTGGGTTTTGAACCAAATTCTATTAACTTTTTATGTGTTTTATTAATACTGAACATCAATAGGCCTCCTCTTCCACTTATACTTGAAGCGAATCGCACCGATAAAACTGAAGAACATTGCCTTACGAAGAATTTTAGAGTAACTGCCCCACATTTGCATATATATATATATATATATATATATATATAGGACCTGATGGCCGAGTGACTGGCGCTCGGTACCACAGGTTTTCGGGGTTTAGAGGCCCGACGGTGCCTTGAATGTTTACATTGGTTCACAATTCACTTTAAACCCTAATATAACGGGTCTGTAGAGCGTTGGACGTATGGCTACTAACCGTACTCCGTAAAAGTAAAACATATCATGTTTAGGAATCTGCCAATAGGCAGACGGCCATGGCCGCCCACGGGGTTGTTGCGCCAATGAAGAAGAATATATATATTACAAATGTCTTTGATAAATTTTGTTAAAAAGTCTTTAGAGCGTTGGACGTGGGCTACCAACTGAAATAATTAAAAAAGTAAAAAAATATCATGTTTCGAATCTGCCAATAGGCAGACGGCCATGGCCGACCACGGGGGTTGTTGCGCCAATGAAGAAGAATATATATATTGCAAATGTCTTTGATAAATTTATAATTGTTATTTAACTTTTATTATGAAACTTTCATCTGAAATAATTGAGAAAATTTCACTTAAGTATAATATTTTGCTTGAAGGATTTAAGAACTGAGCCAAAAAAAGTTTATTTAAATTAACTTTTAAAAAATCGAAACATATTATGAATGAACATTTTACTTCAATTAATGGTTTAAATTATTTGACATTTTTTAACATATTATTTGACAATATTATTTTACATATTTAACACTTTTTGAAATATATTTAACATTATTTTTTAACTTAAATACTAAGTTAATTCCACATATGGTCCAAACACTGAATAAATCTACATCAAACTGCTGTCTTAGTTCCGTTTCCTGAAACTCTACATGGCTTGTAAACAGTTTATAAGCCAGTGTCCATTTTAAAATCAGATGAGAGGAAAACATTGGGTGCCAGGTCCGGGCAACAGTTCCAATAGAAATATCACATAACATGTATGCCCACACTTGAGAGTGAACAGATAAAAGTGATCAAAACCAAAAACCGGTTCTTCCAAGTATGGATGAAATTTTTCGAAACACGTTCATGCGAATCGAGATGGGTGAAAATTGCTTCGGATATTGATTTTGTACCAAGGATATTTGAATTTACAAATAAAAGCCGATTGCTTGTTTACAGAGATATAATTAGACTTGTTTCTCGACGTTACCCCAAAACATACCCTAACAGACGGACGCTTTTTAGAACTTTAGGTAACATTACATAATTGCATTGAATTAAATCCACTAATTAAGCCTATTAATGTGACATTACATTAGTACCCTTCCCTTCCATAAGTTGAGACCTTTTATGATGCAGAATTCACCATTACAAAGCTGTAATATATGCCCTTTATAGCATTATCGTCATGCATTTCATAAAAATGCAAAGAATAACATAAAGTTTTGTAACTATTTTTTTTTATCAGAATTTAAATAATATAATGATATTATCAGAATAAATATATTTGTTGATAAAAAATTATGTCAATTATAGCTTTATTCCAAAGTTTTTAGTTCGGTTTCAAACAAGGGCAATGCGTTCCTCGTCTCAATGGTGTTGCAAACGAGTTTAGAAAAACCCCTCATATTTTTTAAACTAAAATTTATTTAAATTATTTATTTATTAAAATTCTAATATCTTATAATTTTAATAAAATTTAGACAATTTACACACACGTATTTTTTAAAAAATTACTAAGTATAAAATTAACATAATGTTTTATAAAACCTAAATACCGTACTAAAATTTTCATTAGAAAAAGAAATTTAAAAAGAAATATAGGAGACAGATTTTTTTATAGTAAAAGTTAAAAGTAAAATAATATGTAAATAATTATTTGTAGATGTTAAATTATAAATACATTGATTTCTAAAAATTAAGGGCAAATAAAAAAATTTCGATTTCCTGGCCTAAAATTTCATAAAAATTATGCGGTATGCGTAAAACTTCATTCTACAACAGAATATAATATACTTATTAGTGGAGTTGATATAGTTTAACGTCATGACATACGTGACTGAAAAATAGGCTTTAAAAGTATATCTACATGCTATTTATCCATTCCTTCTGTAGTAACTGATTAATAGTACATAATATTTAAATTTTAATTTATTCAATTTAATAAAAAGAATGAAAAATACAATATTATAAGCATACGCAAATAAGATTTTAAGAATTTAATATGCAATATACTACCTCTGTCGATGATTTTTTTTTTAATCGACCCCTAACAATATTATACCAACCCCATTTGTAATTACTACTTTTGATCGTTGATAAAAATATTAGGAAAGTAAATTTTATTACAAGTTATTAATATTAATAGCAAATGACAGTCTTAAATATAATTCATTTATGCAATTATGATTATATTTATTAATTTAATTAATTATTTTTTTTTTTTAAAAATTCGAGCAATTTATAATTTTTGACAGCTAATCTTGAATTATATTATTTATGGAACAACTGACCCCAATTTTCCTCTTTTGGCCCAAAAATAACACACAATCGACCTTTAACAATGTTATGACGTTCATAATTTCCTCCTTATGTTATAACTCCTTATTCGATTCAAACCATTTGTTTCGGGTTCAAGTCCTGGCGGTGCCCCGGATATTAGTAGTGGTTCGGAATCTACGTTAATATGTAGGTCTTGTCTGTTTAGCCCTTGTGTGCATAAGATGACCGTAGAAAAAAACCAAACCAAACCTTATTCGATTCTTCACAATAACTCTCATTCGATTTCTAACAATGTTATATCGACTCTAACAATCCTTAGGTTATGACTCTTTATCCGACTCTACACAATAATTTTTATTCGATCTCTAACAATGTTACATCGGCTCCTTTAACAAAAATTGCCTTATGTTATTAATGTCAACATTAAGAAGATGTCAGAATATTGAAGTGTTACAAATTTGTCATGTCAATAGTCAAGTGTTAGTCAATAGTCAAGTGACAATCAAACCGTAGTCAAGTGTTAGCGTTATAGAAATCGCTATTAGTTTAATGTAGGAAATATAAGACCAAGTGTTTTTTTCTCTTTTAATTTAATTTATATAAATTGGAATAATTTATAAATTTTTCAATGCTGTGTTTTATTTATTGTTTGTTACTGTTTGTAAGAGAAGTTATATTTACTTAACTTTAATATTACACAAAACTATTTTTAAGGACATGGGTACATGCCATTTTTTAATCCAGAATTCCCTGGAAAACTGCGAACCCGTCCAAATCAAACACCTCTTCAAAAACATAAATTCCGTGAAACACAAAAAACTCGCTGTTAGAAGAATTCCAGTGCAGGAAAAGATAATCAAAACAAACCTTTAAATCATCGCAAACTACCATCGCTTACATTTGCTCCATAAATATTGCAGTTGAAATTTTCCCCCACACAGGATGTTTGGCTGCCATACTTTTCCCACAAAATTTTAGGTCTTCCCATATTTTTTTAACCGAGAGAGACAGGAAAAAAATCTATCCTTAAGCAAAGTTATTCTGCACACGCAAGAAAACTCCTTTGAATTATTCATGGCGATCAGGAACTTTAATCGTGTATGAAGCTACAAATGTGAAGATGCGATCTTGTCAGAGTTCTGCCTAGTCTAATTTTGTAAATTTTAACATATAACTATTACAAACTTTACTTAATACATAAATTAAATACAAATTAATAAAATTCTGCAAGTACTTGTATATAGTACATGCATGTAGCAGGTTATTTTGAACATGCCTTTCCCTTTTAGTTTAAAAGAGAAAAAGCGTTGTTGTTGTTGTTGTGACCCATCCTTAGTGTCTGCAAGTTGGGATGGACATCTCATGAGTAGCCTACTCATGGATGGAGAGAATGGAGACAGCTTCTGTTGTGATGGAGCACCG
Organism: Caerostris extrusa; assembly: GCA_021605095.1. Taxonomy (NCBI): domain Eukaryota; kingdom Metazoa; phylum Arthropoda; class Arachnida; order Araneae; family Araneidae; genus Caerostris; species Caerostris extrusa. Next base: position 47,288 of record BPLR01004267.1, on the reverse strand, counting down.
TAGGTAGAAGTCTGACTGGCTGAAGAATCAGCGACTTGAGGCCAAGTCAGACTTTTACCTACTGGTGCCCCATCGCAATAGAAGATTACCCCTTCCTTTCTCCATCCATGAGTAGAGACTACTTATAAGGTGTCCCCGTACTGCTGGACAATGAGAATTAAATATAGCAACAACTCATATAAAATTTGGTTGTCGAATGGTTATAAATGATCTATTCATGATGATATATCATGATGCTAAGAATCTTGATGTGGAAGAGGCCTAAAATAAAATTTATTGAGAGTCTTTTAACTAACTCTCAGGAATTTCTGGACTATGGTACTTCAGTTTAAAAGTCAATAAACAGCCAAACAGGAGTATAAGTTAAAGTCCTTTAGAAAGTTTCTACTCATGGATGGAAGGAAAGGAGGGCAAGCTTCTGTTGTGATGGAGCATCCGTACTTGGCTCCAATTCGTTGAGAAGGAGGGCAGTGCTTTTCGGAAGTAGCCAGCATTTGCATATCACATGAGAGAAAACCCGGAAAACTCCCACCAAGTAGTCTGACTAACGAGGCAAGGCACTGAACATTACAAAAGCTGGCGAGTCTCCTCGGGTTTGAAACAATAAGTATCTACAACAATGCCGCCAGTGGATTGAACCTCAGCCCTCTAATGCTCACCAGCGGTGCACATTGCCACTGAGCTACGAGTCGGGGTTAATTCATTGTTAAAGTAGAAGACTATCCATTGGTCAATATTTTTAATTTTGTGATGTTAAAAAATATGTAGAATTTTTTTTAAAACTTTCTATCGGGTAACCAGAAGAACCCAATTATAAGTGATATTTTATAAGTAAACAGTCATTTATAAATATAAATAGAGATGACACATAAAGATTTACATTATCCTTCTTGTCATCGAGGCCTGAATGGCCAATTGACAGCTCTCTGGCCATTGGTACCACAGGCTTCAAGTTAGAATCATAACGGTGGCGTAGATGTTTGGTAGTGGTTCGAAATCCACATTAAACTGTAGGTCCCGATCTAATTAGCCTGAAGTGCGCACAAAATGACGTTAGGGTGACAAACGTTCTACTGGCAAGGAGGTTTCCTTGTTGGCGGGAAACAATTTCTATTTGGTAAAGATGGGCCTCAAAAACAATCATGAAATCATTTGTCAGTCGAATCAATCGATTCTTCTTATAATAAGTCTAAGACTTTCTGGCAGAATTCGGAAAATGATAAATATATTTATCATTTTCAAAATTTGGCAACCAGTCGCTATCTTCAAGTTTAAATAACTAATTTTTAAAAATACATAATAAATAACTAATTTTTTAAAATGCGTAATAAACAATAGCATTTTGTTATGAAACTATAATATTGTAACTGCAAAAAATATTTTAGAAAATTGGCAGCAGAAAGTTAATTTATATTAATACTAAACTTTTCAAATTCTCATTCTCTTTTAAGTAAAGTCGTCATAGATTAAGATTTCTTTTGGGTATTAAATTGAATATATAATATCATCATCCATAGCCCCATTTTTGGCTAAGACCGTCTGACTATGGCAGATTTTGAGACAGGAGGTGTTTTCTTTTTACGGGATAGGATTGTCAGCCCAACACTGTAAAATAATATTAGGTCCGGGACTTACGGTTTAAATTGGATTCGAACCACTACAAACATCCATGGCCCTTCGAGACGCGAACCCTGCGGCATCAAACTCCAGAGCGCTAGTCAGGCCCCAGGAAAATATAATAGTTGCACAATATTTGTGTATTTTATTAAATAAAACTGAATAATAATGAATAAATAATTGAAAAAAATTATTTGCAAATTTCTGTTTTTTGCGAAAGTTAGTGCAATTTTCTTTAAATTTCAGGAAGTGTTTGCACTGCTTAAAATTGCAAAAGCAATAAACAAAAATTTGCAAAGATTTGCTTTTTTAAAATTAATTAAAAGTATTATTTTCTAAAATTATATTAAAAAAATTATCATTTTCCGTAAAACCTATGAAGAATCAGTAGTTGTTAGTATCTTTTCCAGTATCTCTAATAATATCTAATTCTCCCTTAGCACTACCCACGAGGTGCATGTAGCTTGAAGGCAAGCTACGGACGCAGAGTAACAGTACCCCCGAAATGCTCTATGATCCTGTTGGACCAGGACCTATGGTTTAAAGTGGTTACCGAACCACGACAAACATCCTTGGCACAGCTGGGACTCGAACCGGAAACCTGGGGCTAAGCTCTAATCACTCGGACATACAATAGTTGAACAACCTTTATCTGTGTAGTTTATTAAATGAAACTGAATAATAACAAATAAATAATGTTTAAAAAAATTGTAAACAAATTTCTGTTTTTTACGAAGGCTAGTGCAATTTTTCTTTAAATTGCTGGAAGTTTATTAACTGCGTAAAATTAGAAAAGTAATAAAAAAAATTGGGCCTGAATGGCCGAGTGTCTGGCGCTCTGGCACTCGGTGCCATAGGTTTCGGGTTCGAGTCCCGGCGGTGCCCTGGATCTTTGTAGTGGTTCGGAATCCACTTTAAGCCGTACGTCTCAGTCTCCTATTACTGTAAGAGCGTCACGGAGCAGAAGTCAGACTTCTACCTACGGGTGCTCCATCAGAACATAAGCTGCACCCCTCTTCCCTTTCCATAAGGGATACAACAACAATCAAAATATTGGATTCTTTAAAATGTAAATAAAAGTGTTATTTTTTCTGTAGTTATTTAAAACAATTGTCATTTTCCTTAAAATTACACAATATTTATTTGTGTACTTTATTAAATAAAATTAATTAATAATAAATAAATATATATATTTTTTTAATTGTATAAAAAGCAGTTTTCTAACTGCTTAAAACTGGAAAAGTAATAAACAAAAATTTGCAAAGACTTGCTTTTTTAAAATTTAATTAAAAGAATCATTTTCTGAAATTATATTACAAAAATGTATCATTTTCCGTAAAACCTATCAAGAATCCGTAATTGCTGGTAAATTTTCTAAACCCTTCATAACATGTGCTATTCATACCTGGATTCCTACACCGGTTTACCTGGCCACAAGGTGCGTGGAATGCTTTATCGATCTCAGTTCCGGGAAAATGCATCTGATTTCGCGGAAGTTGATTCCAGAGAACCTCCATCATCCGAACTTCCGAGAAATTTAAGAATTATTTCTCGGTATTCCGACAAGAGGGGATGCGATGATCAATGAAATTTAATAGTTGTGTGCCACCTGTTTCGCAATCCGCTGCCTGCGAAACCTGCTTTCGTGGAAATTACATTAACGTATGCGGTATGGTTTCGTGAATTCAGGGTTCACTCTGCAAAAGCAAAAGCATGCTAATGTATTTGGGTGAAGCGTAAACGGTTATTAATTTAAGTTTTCGTTACAAGTGTTTTAATTCGCTTAGTTCTGAATACATGTGAAGAATTTCAGAGAAAGGAAACATTAGTGCTATTCAGGGATTGTAAAAAAAATACTTCATGGGATAATTTTAATAGATTGATTTTCAAATATAGAAAAGTTAAAAAAAAAAAGTTTGGGTTTTCTTTCTACGGTTATTTTTACACACTTTATTTAGGCTAATTAGACTGGGACATACAGTTTAACAAAAATTTCGAACCACTCATAAACATCCATTCCATAAACAGGATTTGAATCTGAAAAGTCTGGGTTACCAAAGGCCAGCGTGCTAGCCAATTGGCCCATCAGACCATTTAAAATAGATACTTGAAAATAATCTAATGTTTAAAAAATGTTTGGAGGAATCTTGTAATTAATTAATAATTAATAATCTTTTTATGAACATTTTAACTTGAGTTTATTCGCCATTCTAACTGCTAATTGTACTACAATTAAAGCTGGAATGGCAAATGGCTACAGAGGCACAATGGAGATCTGATGGAGAGCACCCCCATTTTGCACCCCAATTTGTAAAATGTTTTGAAGGAATTTTTAAAACTTTTAATTCATTTTTCATATACGCTAAAACGTAATATGAAGAAAAGAAATAAAATGCTGAAACTAAGTCATTGTGGAAAATAAATTTAAAGTAGATGTTTTGGAAAAAACGTATTAGTTAACATGAAGTTATTCGCCATTATAACAATTATAGCATATCCATTATAACAATTATATATTCAATAACAATTATAACAATTTTATATCCATTATAACAATTAAAATTCGCCATTATAACAATTATAACTAATTGTAGTAAAATTAGCAAGAGGCACAATGGGGATCTGCCACAGTATTACCCCATTTTGGCACCACAATTTTGTAAAACGTTTTGAAGAAATCTTTTAAGAATAATTCATTTTTCAAATGCTGAAACACAATATGAAGAAAAGAAATAAAATGCTGAAACTAATTCATTGTGAATAATAAACTTAAAGTAGTCTAGGAAAAAACTGGCATTTTAACTTGAGGTTGTTCGCCATTATAACGGTTAATTGCAGTAGAATTAGAATGGGTTACAATGGGGATCTGTCACTGCGCATCCCCACCATTTTGGTACCACAATTTGCAAAATGTTTTGAAGAAATTTTTAAAGAATCTTAATTCATTTTTCATAAACGCTAAAACAAATATGAATAAAAAAATAAATAAAATGCTGAAACTAAGTCATTGTGGATAATAAATTTAAAGTGGATGTCTTGGAAAAAACGAGCAAGTTAACTTGAATTCGCCATTATAACGGCTAATTGTAGTAGGATTACAAGAGGCACAATGGGGATCTGCCGCAACACCCCCTTTTTTTTTCCACAATTTATAAAATGTTTTTAAGAAATCTTTGAAGAATCTTAATTCATTTTTCATAAACGCTAAAACACAATATGAAGAAAAGAAATAAAATGCTGAAACTAAGTCATTGTAGATAATAAATTTAAAAGTGAATAGTTTGGGAAAAAAGAGTATTTTAATTTGAGGTTATTCGCCATTATAACGGCTAATTGTAGTAGGATTAACAATAGGCACAATAGAGATCTGCCGCAGTATACCACCATTTTGGCACCACAATTTGCAAAATGTTTTGAAGAATCTTAATTCATTTTTCATAAACGTTAAAACACAATATGAAGAAATGAAATAAAATGCTGAAACTAAGTCCTTGTAGATAATAAATTAAAAAGTGAATAGTTTGGAAAAAAGAAAAGTATTTTAATTTGAGGTTATTCGCCATTATAACGGCTAATTGTAGTAGGATTAACAATAGGCACAATAGAGATCTGCCGCAGTATACCACCGTTTTGGCACCACAATTTGCAAAATGTTTTGAAGAATCTTAATTCATTTTTCATAAACGTTAAAGCACAATATGAAGAAAAGAAATAAAATGCTGAAACTAAGCTATTGTGGATAATAAATTTAAAGTAGATGTCTTAGTAAAAACTGGTATTTTAACATGAAGTTATTTGCCACTATAGCTGTAGTAAAATTATCAAGAAGCATAAAAGGGATCTGCCTGAGTGCACTCCTATTTTGGCACCACAATTTGTAACAAACACATCCAAGCAAGGCATCTTGAAGCAGGGCAGCATCCTTTCTCATCCACGGTAAGACCTTCTATCTTATTGATTTATTTCGCTCATCCTTGGAGTAGACACGACAAATTTCGTATCAGCTTTGCTTGTCGATTTTTCAGCTAAGTTCTCTGAGTTCCACCAGGAGAATCCGGACTATTCATAGAAATGTTTTCTCAGAATTAATTTCCTAGTTTTTTATAGTACAAGGGAAGTCATTTTTGTTCAGGACCATTAAAAGGATAACAAAGCAAATGGAAACACTTTAATTTTTAGAATAAAGATTAGTTAAAATAATTTAGTAAAGGAAAGTCTTTTGAGGTAAGTAAATCACATAGAATGAATTGGTTCAAATATGAAAGAATTGTTTTTGGAAACTATAGGTCTTGGTTTAATGGCATCGTGCCATTAATGGAAGTATATTTTAGGAGATAATATTTTATTAGGCCATTAATATTCCTTAGAGAAGATATTATTGAACCAATACTGTAGAGAAAGCACTGCTGCCTAAAATTGAATTTAAACTCTTTCTTTTAATTCAGTAATTTGTACAATGACACCAAATTGAGAAATTATCATTGATAATTTGTATGTTGTTTAAAATTAGATATCATTCCACGTTTATGTTTACGAGTTTCTTGCATTAATTCTTTTCATTGATCATGGCGGAAGATCAATCTTCTAAGTGACAGATCATGAACTTATCAAGAACTTAACCACTTTACAATAGTGGATAATAACTTAACCATTTACAATAAGATAATAACGTAACCACTTCCTAATGGTGGACAATAACTTACATACTAACTTAACCACTTTACAATAGTGGATAATAATTTACATACTAACTTAACCACTGTTCAATAGTGGATAATAACTTACTAAATTTAACCACTTTACATACCAACTTAACCACTTCACATGCTAACTTAACACCAATTGACTGTTGATGGTTCCACGTTAATCATTGATGTTTTAAACGCATGTAACAGACCCGTTATCATGTGGTCCACACCAACTTTCTCAAAACCTGCGGCAATTGATGGCCAATTGGCAAGCCCTCTGGCCTTTTTGGTACCACAGGCTTCAGGTTGGAATACTGGCAGGTGGCATGGATGTTTGAGTGGTTCGCAATGTTAAATTGTTGGTCCCGGTAAAATTAGCCTAAAATGTGTAAACAAATTACAGGAGTGCCAAACAAACATTCTCAAAACCGATAGAAAGGATTTAACGTTGGACCGAGCTGCCTGGTGACTTTCATAATGCTAAAAATCACGAAACCCCTGGAGATGTCTTCGATTCAGCTGGTAGTATCCGATACAGTCCCTGCTTTCAGAAACGAAGAGACTAGGTGATTATGGCAACCTGCGTAAAATGCCTATTATGGATCGTCAAGCTTCTTGGTGGGAGTTTCAGTTTTCCCCCAGTATGATACACAACTGAAGGGCAGTTACCCAAAATATCCCTCGGTGACCTGATAGTGGCAAACATAAAAGCTTCTGAACAATGTTTAACCAAAAAAAATAATTACAAAATCTATTAAAAATTCAATAAGTAGCCATTTTATAAGAAGTATCCACCGCTCTTGCCTCCTCTTACCCATTCAAATAATCATTACTGTTATTCTAATAATAAAATAATGAAAAAAAAAAAAATCTTACAGTAATTCTAATACATCTTCTAATTCTGTAATAGTGTACGTTGCTTCCTAAATCATTAAAAACTGTTATTCACTATATTACAGAACATCAACAAAGTTAAATAGCTACAAAGATATACCAACGCCAATATTCAATAACTGCAATCAATCTATTAAACAGAAGTTATTCAAGAAATTGTTATTATACGAACAGCAGACTAGTTCAATACGTCCAGAAATATTAGAATCATATACAAAAATTGTAACATTTTTGTGATTCATTCACAATGGTTTTGAGTGATTCATTCAAGCTATGATTCACAATTTTCTATCGAACCAGTCCTCAACTACCGCATTTAATCAATATGTTAGTTCCTTTTATTTACAAATTTAGTTCCAGTTGAAAATAATATTTTTCTAACAGAATATTTAAAGACGAAATTTTTGTGAATTTTGCATAATGCCCAGCATTTGTTCAGGTCATTTCCAGGATATTTTTAAATATCAGGGACCATTTCTTCCATTACTTAATATAATTTTATGTTCTGAAACACATATTATCATGTTTTTGAAAACATCAATTTTGTTTTTTAGCATCACATTTTTGGCAAATCATACCAGAACAATTTTGTTTACATTTTTATTTCCAATGGCAGGCTACAATAAGCAATAAAATAAAAGACCACAAAGAACATGAAAATAACAACGAGAATCGAAGGAAATCACATAGTGACATGTTTAGCCCATAAGGGCCCCAGCCTCTCACTAACGATCATACACAGTAGAATTTATTTACAAATGATGATAAATATTTTCTAATATTAATATGTTCAAAACATTTTACATCATCTACCTTTTCATAAATAAAATGATATATTCAACCCAACTGATAAGCATTTTCCCCTACCTAAAACCGAAAAACATTTACACACTCAAACTGCGAAAGAAAGAAAGAAAAAAGTTAATAAGATCCTTATTATTCATCTCTGTATTTCTTTGTATCCCAAATCCTCTCATACAATCTCGCAGCTCTGACGTCAGAGTTGAGGCGGACCAATAGAAAAAGGCGTTTCACAGCGGAGAGCCAGAGCCTGCGATTGGCTGGCTCTGCCGCATGATGAGACCGAACTGCATTCTGCTTTCTTCTCCATTAAGCATCCACGCGGTCTGTATAGCTTTTTACATCGATTTCGATTCGAGAAATTTATTTTCCTGATTTATTTCCCTCTTTTTTTCCCCTCCCCAGCTTTTTTTTTTTTTTTTTTTAGGGGAAAAATTTTAAGAAGAGGGTCGGTTTGATGATTTATGAGGGGAAAAAAAAAAATTCAGCTAGGTCATAGTTCGAATGTCCTACGTATATTATCAGTATTTATGTCTGTGGATTTGGTTTAGGGTCTTCGTATTTTCAGATATTTTTTTTTTTAAATAGAATTATGATGGGGTATTGAATGAAAAATAAGATAAATAGTTTCAATTCTTTTTCGATTTTATAAGAGATGACAAACTTGAAATTTATTATATAGAAATCGGAATGTAATATTTTTGTGCGTCTGGAAATAATTCTTACACAAAAATTATAAGACAGAAGAAATTGAATTTTGTTTTCTAACATTATATTTTTATTTAGCTCATAAAAAAAGTTTTTATTAATTAATAAAAGAAGCGCGTAAATAAGAAGTTGTTATTAATTAATAAAATAAGCTCGTAAACCAAAAGTTGTTATTAATTAATAAAAGAAGCTCATAAACAAAAGTTGTTATTAATTAATAAAATAAGCTCATAAACCAAAGTTGTTATTTATTTATAAAAGAAGCTCATAAACAAGTTTGTTATTAATTAACAAAAGAAGCTCGTAAACAAAAAGTTGTTATTAATTCATAAAAGAAGATCATAAACAAAAAGTTGTTATTAATTCATAAAAGAAGATCCTAGGCCAAAAGTTATTATTAATTAATAAAATAAGCTCATAAAACAAAAATTACTATTAATTAATAAAAGAATATCATAAATAAAAAGTTTTTATTAATTAATAAAAGAAGCACGTAAACAAAAGTTATTAATTAATAAAAGAAGCTCATCAACAAAAAGTTGTTATTTATTTATATTAATAAAAGTAAAAGAAGATCATAAACTTTGCTATAATTAATAAAAGCTGTTTATAATTTCTTATTTTTATAACAATTCTTTTCTTATATTAAATTATATTTTTTTAATTAAAAAGTTCTTTTTTAATAAAAAAAATATAATTTTTATGATAAAGTTAATGTTTTATAAATTGATTTGTTTTAAGGAAAATACAATATGTATACACTCATGTCCCATAAATTAAGGATAATTCAGAATCACACAGAAATTGAACTCTAAAATAAAAATTTCACCTGTAGAATTATCACACACATCTTGAAGAAGAATATGCAAATTACAGGAAACCACCAGATGGAGCGGATAGTACGTCACAATGACGAGAGTGCAAGAGAGGGGTATATATGAATGGTGGCAAAGAAGTAAAATTGTTCACAAGAGCTTTAAAAGCCTTTCAGTGCAATAACCGCATAGTTATGGCACCAAGGAAGCATTTGGATGATTTTTTACGTGGTACAATTATCGGACGACTGGAATGTGGACGTACCCAGCTGGAAGTAACCGAGGAACTTGGAATCGCCCAGAGTGTCATCTCCAGGCTTTGGCAACGATTCCAAGATGATGGTAATGTGAGTAGATGTTACAGCACAGGTCGCCACAGAGTTACAACGCCGAATGAGGACCGGTATTTAACAGTTACAGCCAAAAGAAACCGACAGAGCATAGCATCAGACCTGTCTCGTCAGCTCTCTTCAGCTACCGGTACGACAGTTTCAAGGCAGACGGTGTACAGACGCTTAGGGCACATTGGTCTATATGTTCGTAGGCCTGTCAGATGTGTTCCACTTACCGCAACTCAATGTCGCCTGCGATTAACCTGGAGTTGAGAGCATGTATTGTGGCACCGCAACAGTGGTCTTGTTTGATGTTTTCCGACGAGTCCAGGTTTAGTTTGCAGTCTGATTCTGCCGGATTTTCATATGGAGAGCGCCAGGTGCCCGTTACCTTGAACGACACCGTTACGGTGGTGCAGGATGGCTCGTTTGGGGAACTTGAGAACTGACCTGCATGTTCAGAGTGTAACGATGACAGGCCATCTATCGGGATGTCATTCTGGAACAACATGTACGTTTGTTCCGGGGCGCCATGGGTGCTGAATTTCTGTTTATGGATGACAACGCCCGTCCTCACCGTGCAAACATTGTAGACGAATGCCTTCAATTGGAGGATATCACCCGTATGGATTGGACAGCATACTCACCGGACTTGAATCCAATAGAGCATGAGTGGGATATGCTTGGCCGACGAATTGCAGCCCGTCAACCCCCTCCCACCTGTCAACTGGAACTTCAGAGGGCATTGCTTCATGAGTGGTGTAATATTCCCAAGATCAGATTGATAATTTGATACTCAGCATGCCTAGGCGTTGTAAGGCCTGTATTGCATCGTCCGGGAGACATACTCCATATTAATCATCATACTAACCATGTTATACTGTTTTTTTTGTAAATAGGTTCTTTTTTGAAATTTGCTCCAGGAGTAAAAATCGCAATTTTTATTAATTATGTCTAACATATAACATCTTTTTTTCTCTTTACCTTTTGTTTAATAAATAGACTTTTTAAAATAAGTCAAATTTGTTTTGCTTCTGTCTCTTTCTTTGCCTGAACTTCATTATCCTTAATTTATGGACATGAGTGTATAAGCAATGTCTTATCAAATAATATTTTAATCTTTATCGATATTTTTTTTTCTAAACAAATTTCCGAAATAAAATACATCATATTTTTTATAGAGAGGTAACACAGAATCCTATCTGAACATTTAATTAAAGAGTTATTTTAATTGATGGAAAAAATAATTTAATTGAAAGTAAATTATTCGTTGGTAAAAAATAATTTGAGGTTAATATTTATATATACTACAAATTACTCGAAAATAACATGTTATATATAAAATAACTAAAATGTTAAAAAAATCGCATTTAAAATTAGTAAAAGATAATGTTACCAACTACACATTGTTTAATAAAAATATAAATTTTAATACTAAATAATTAATAAATAAAGTCCTACTAGTAAAAAAAAAAAAATATTTAAGTCTGCATTGTTTTTGTAAAAATTTAAAAAGTTTTCTAGAAGGTTATTATACAAATATTTCGATGTTCTTTTTGAAATTTTTTGTTATTTTTAACAAACAAAATTATTTATGCTTCTATTTGGGATTATTATTTTAAACGTAATAATAATTTAATCTGCCAGATATACTGAAGATGCTCATATTGAAAAATTTAAAACATCAACAACAAAATAGTCAGAATATCTCTTGATATACTTTCCAAACGTTAATGGCTGTCATTTATATATTGATAATTGGCAACAGTTTTAAAAACAAACAAAATTAGAACAAAAGAAGTTGTTCTTTTTTGGCAAAATCCAATTGAGGGAGGAAATACGCAGTATGAATTACTAATATATTTTAAACGATCAGTTTTGAAGTTTCGTGATATTCTATTACGCGCTTTCTAAAAACAATCTGTAGAGAATCATCAAAAATTAAATCGAGATAAATAGAATTATGAAAACTTTTTTTTTTTTGTGCGTGCGAATTTGATATATAATTTTTTTTATTTTTCAATATATATTGCGCTTAAATAAACTGAAAAAACATAAGACATTTGTATATAATGTATCCATTCTATACAAATATAATACATGTGAAAGTTATATATATATATTTGTATATAATAATGTTTATATAAATCTTTCTCAACTCTTTGTTATAATTTTTTTTTTTTGTATATACTGTAAGATTGAAAAACTGCGTTTTGTTTTAGCGTCATAAAAAACTGCCTCACACGAAATCCAAACCAACACCTAAGAAAACACCACAAAGAAAAGAAAATCTTTGTTGAACATCTTCCAATTTCTCACCTCCAAATTAGTTTAAATATACAATGAATAGTCCCACGCTTCATCCACTAACACGTACTCTTCTGTATCTGCCAACTTGTATGAGAGAAAAAACCCCATCAATATCTGTGTATTCATTAAACTTGTATTAAACAAAACAATTTTGATATAAAGGGATCCTCCCTTCACCACCCTCATCACCGAGCCTTCCTTAATCTTTGTGGCCTGATAAAAGAAATCCGTGGGTTTCATCTTAAACCGTGGCAATAATTGACTGCATAAGCCATGATCATCCTTACTGAGAATTTCAGTATGACATCTAAAAATAAACCTTCTGATCGTCCCTTAAGAATCGTGCTTCAGAGGGCCATACATCCTTTGATGCACGACTAAAAACCTACTCTATCTGGAGATCTTCTCCGAGAGTTCGCAAAAATTCCCGCAAGTGACGCTCGCGGCTTATGCGTTCATGAGTGGATGAAGTTTTTCTAACAAAATCGATCCGAGGCCTTCATCTTAATGGTAAAAGGCGTCCAAATCCATCGTCATCTTAATGGGAAAAAGGATCCAAGTCCTTCCTCATCTTAATGGTAAAAGGGTCCAAGTTTATCATCATCTTAATGATCAAGTCTTCCTCATCTTAATGGGAAATCATCATCTTAATGGGATCCAAGTCCTTCCTCATCTTAATGGTAAAAGGGGTCCAAATCTGCCATCATTTTAATGGTAAAAGGGGTCCCTCATAATCTTTTTTGTTCAAAACCAAGTCCTCATCATCTTAATGGTAAAAGGGGTCCAAGTTTATCATCATCTTAATGATAAAAAGGGACCAAGTCCATCATCATCTTTTTGTTCAAAGACTGACCTCCCATTCAGTCTTAAACAGTTTTTACATGTTCTGTTGATACTTCTCCGAGGTAGTTTGGTGGTTAACTCTTTTGAGCTAAACGCTAAACAAAACACTGTCGGTCCTAGAAACAGGCAAGAGCGTTCCCTGGCACACAGGAGAAATGATCGGTAGGCCTCGAGATTCTCATCCGAGAGGAAGTACACCGCAACCTGCGCTCCGGCTGAGAAACGTTTAATTTATCGCCTCTCATCCCAAGAGGAAATATATTTAGTGAATCCCGGCGCTTTAGTTGGCCTACAGACTGTCACCCGGAGAAGAAGTATATTTCGCTCAGCCTGCGCTTAGCGTAGTATTGGGGTTTCTGCTTATAAGTGGAGTTCTTCCGCGAAGTATAATTATCTGTCTTTAAATGTGTTAAATATTGTACGCCTTTTTAATTGTATGTGTGTTGTGTTTATGCGTGTCAGTAAAAAGCTATGATTTCTCCAACTTGTACCTCAAGTATCAACCCAACCACACCCAGTTATAATCACGTTGCCCAACCTGCATACTACACTACTTAAAAATTTTGACAAATGAAACTGAACCGAAAAGTTATCCAAAATATGCTAGTAATGAGCATAAAAATCAGTAGTAGAAAATCCTTATGTCTGGTTGGATAAGAGGACAAGAAGCTCCCTCCCTACCCACGTCCTTCAAGTGTTTGTTTAAAATTTGGTTGGCTAATGATTTCATGTAAAATCAAAACATTTGTAAATAGCAATTGCAATAATAAAGTAGAACAGTTGCTCATTAAAGACACAATTTTTGTCCAGATTTAGATATTCGTAACGGTACAAAACTCTTAATACAGTCGGTATTTCACTATTAAAAGAACCTTCCACTGTCCCACTCCATCTAATAAAAGAAGATCATTTTCTTGGATTCGAGGAAGACAAAAAGAAGAGCTGGTACCTCCAGATAATTTTCTTGGAAACTTCAAAAATGTGGAGGCATATTGTAGTGCCAGAATTTGAAAATAACATATAGGTACCGTTAGGCAAAAACCATGGTTGAAAATTTGTATGAAAGCGCATATTTTCTTTTTAATTTGAATACTTACAATCACAACCTTATTTTTCATCCGACTTTCACAGTTATTTTCACTGAAACCAAAAGATGTTACTAAATAATATGAAGTACACTAGTCATTCAACCTCGATTGTAATATACAATCTTCAATGTCATCCAATGTTAAATAAATGTTGCTTGGTCCAATTATCTCATCATCATCATCGGCACAATAGCGGGCCAAGGCCAGCTGCCTACTGGCAGGCTTCTAGACTGGGGATGATTTTTTTTTACGGTGCAGGAATGTCAGTCTTACACCAACGCTCTACAGTCCTGTTAGACCGGAACCTACGGTTTAAAGTGGATTCCGAACTCCTACAAACATCCATGGCACCGGCGGGATTTGAACACGAAACTTCTGGCAGCAAGCGCCAGAACGCTAGTCATTCAGCCATAAAGCCCCCATTTATGACAAAACTATAAAGATTTCTTAAAAATTATTTCTATCAATCAAACAAAATTAGGTGAAAAGATAATACAGAAAGCGGCTTTTAAAAAAGGCACGTCATTTTTTAAAAATATAATAAAAAGAAATAATTAAAAAAAAACTCTTTCGATAAAATTGTTTAACAATTGATTACAACTAAAGATCACAACAGAAGTTGTTGGATTAATTCGACCCGCTTTTTTTTTTCTCCTTCCATACCGAGTCAACATCTTAATTTCTCGGTATATTATAAATAATTTTAATTAATTAATTAACATACATTAATTGAATTAAACACTCCAAATTGGGTACAGAATTAAAACTGGAGGATATCAAAATTTTTTTTACAATTTTATATCCAATATGAAATTTATCAAACCATAAATTAAGCATATTTACCATATAATGGAAAGTTTGAATATATATATATATATATATACATATATATTCATGTAAAAATAGTTCAGTTAGATTTTAATTCATAATATATTTTGTAAGTGGGTCAACTACTTAAAAAAATAAATATAATTATCAACATCTCAGGCAGATTGTTTTGTTGCTCTACAGTCATTTTGTGTACACTTTAGGCTAATTAAACTGGATTTAAAATTTAACGTGGATTCCGAACATCTCACAAATATCTGTCGCCACCAGGATTCGATTGGTACCGGACTGAAGCCTGTAGTACCAAAGAGCTAGCCAATTGCCCATCAGGACACCATCTCAGACAGAGGATATTAGTTACTATATATATATATTTGTTGAAAAAGTCGATGAACTTCGTAGAACGATGTAGTCACTATATTTGAAATTGTTTTATGATTTCCTTTATATATTTTAGATGGCATAAAAACAAAAATTTTACGAATTTATAAAGGCAAAGAATATCAATATTTTGCAATAAAATGGGGAATTTGCAAACATTCAACAGAAAAAAGGAAATATAGCTTTTTAAAATTTATGAATGAAAAATTTGTCTAGACGTCATATCTGAATCACTTTGTCTACCGCAAAAGAAAATCCACGCATTAAAGGTTATGTTCGGAATTTCTAAACTCTAAACTATCAAAATTATGTAAAATACTTTAATGGACATCATCTAATAAATAGTATACCTTCAGGCTAATAAACAGTTTATTATTATGTTTTTCAGTTAGAAGACATTAAAAACATAAAGTATTTTTTGATACAAGCTACAGCATTAGTCAGGAAAAATTAAAAAAATAATAACTCTAAAATTAATAAAAGATAAATAGATGCCATTTTTTTCAGGAAGGATGGAAACGTAACGGATGCTTTTAACAAAAAAAAAAATCACAATTATTAGAATAGTTTATTTTTTATGAACTGATATCGCTATCGGAGTTGTCAGGTATACAAAGAACAACTTTAGCTGTCTACATCATTTTCGAAACTGTTGTGGTCAGTTATTGTTCCTTCTCTTCCTATATGCAGTTTTTCACTGTGAAGGCATCCTCGTATTGAGTAAAGCCTATTTGTGTGACTACCGATTTTTCGAGAGAACCATGTCTTCAGTCAGTTCTTTATTCGTGTATGGCCATACAGATCTCCCGATTTTGTACCTAGCGACTTTTAGTTGTGGACATACTTGAATTTAAATGCGTGTCCCGAAAACTCAGCGACATTAGCAACAATGAAAGTTTCATTCGGGAAATCTGTGCATGCATACTACTAGAAATGTATTATAATGTTGTGAATGATGTGATGTCTCGTGTGATAACGTTAAATGACAGACAGCGCATTGAAGATTTGTTAACCGTTTATTTACCGATGTATTGTTTTGTTACGCAGAATTATTCAAATGGTAGCGCTCCCTTAGTGATAATAAATCAGATTTTCTTGCAAATTGTTTTGTCAAAAAAAAAAAAAAAAAAAAAAAAAAATCCTTCTTCTTCAATTCTTTCTGTCAAATAGAATATTTTTATCTTTATTTGTTTTCGAATGATTGATTTTTAATGTTTGTCCTGACTTTCGAATCGTTTGAATTTTATGCATTAAGCATATAATTATGATTTTTTCCATAGGAACTTGTCTTACGATTTCCCTTTAATATTCATCAAAAATTTGTTTAAAATCATTTAAATAATATACGAATCTACCCAACCTTAAGTTAATTAAAAATTTTCACATAAATTTTACAACGCACTGTTCTACCTAAAAAATTGCTAATTATAACATCTATCTTGTTTTGATTTAAATGATTTTTATCCTTTACTAAATTTAACAATAAAATTATAAGGACTTCCTTTTACATTCTTTATTAAATTTAAACAGATTAGATAGACTTTCTTTTTACACTAAATATAACAACAAATTAGATTAGCTTTTTTTACTACATTTAACAACGAAATTAAAATGATTTTCTTTTAATTTCTTACAAATTTCAGAAACAAAAAAAAAAAAATTACAAGGGTTTTTTTAATTTAGCAAACAGATATAAACGTACATTCTTTGAATTCTTTATTAAATTTGAAAATAATAATAATAATATTAAATAAATAAATAAAAATAATAAAAAATATATAAAGGCTTCCCTTTCATCTGTTATTAAATTTAACAAACAAAATTAAAAGAATTTTCTTTAATACATTTAACAAACAAAATTAAAACGACTGTCTTTAATTCTTTACTAAATTTAACAGAAAATTAGCTGGGCTCTCTTTTAATCATTATTAGATTATTATTGTTAAAATTAGATTAACTTAATATTTTTATTCTATATAACCCTACAAAATTAAAAAAGGTGTTTCTTTTAATTATTTACTAAATTTAACAATAATGGAATTTCTACATTCTATAGTATGTTTATTTAAGCAAGACATTTTAATCCTTTAAACCTCTTTAGCCCACCATTACTATTTTAACTACTCATCCTTTAATTAATTTAATGATATACATTATTTAATTATTATTATTATTTATTATTAATATTGAATTTAATTTTAAATTATTAGTACCCTTTGTAAACGATTAACGATTAATCGTAATTTTTGTAATGATTTTGACTTCTGCATGAATTGAATTTAAATGAAACATCTGAATGGCATCAGTTTGGAATATAGTCGAATTATCGTCTGCGTCATTAAAATTATTCTTTGTTGTAAAATGTGGCTGAAAAACTAAATATCGAAGGTTATATTTTTGCTTATATTCGATTATTAAAGAAATACTTGTATTCGATTATTAAAGAAAGATGTGAAAAGGATAATTTTAATATTTTTATGCGTACATAATTAAGAAAAAAAGCAAAACAACCTCACAAATTTCATTGTCTGGGAAAAAAACGTATACAAAATCCATACACGACAAAGCTACCTCCTATTAAACATAAAATTGCAATACAAAAAAGCAAATACATCTCCTATTAAACATAAAATTGCATCTCATGTTTTAAAGGGCAATGCCCAAAAACTTTATACATCTCTAATGAAATTATAAACAAAATTATAAAATCAGATTCCAAGATAATAAAATAAATAAATAAAAACATGACACTAACGACAAAACATGTTTCGACAAGACTATGTGCAAATAATTGTTATGAAAATTATTTTTCAGGTGAAAAAAATGTTGTAACAGCTGGTGATGTTTAGATATATTAAACTCATTTCAATAGAATAACATCTGCTAGTTACAGAAAAGTATAGTATTAGCTATATATATCTGTGTGCGCGTTCAAAATCGTTACAAAAATGTGTGACTTTAAGAAAGAGAAAATAAAATATAATTAAAAAAAAAAAAAAAAAAGTTTTTTTTTCTGTTTTTTAAAATCTATGATACATTTAAAAGTATTTTTTCTGGAAATGCTAATACATATTTATTCCAGAAAAATTGAAATAAATATTAATAATTTAACGACAATAATGTTTAACGTGTAAAAGAAAGTTATATACAAATTATTTAAAAATATAATTAACATTTAAAACTGTAGTTTAAGGTATATTGTATTGGAGGAAACAATAGTAGTAAAATATCAATTTATTACAGAAAATGAGTTTCAGAATGTAAATAATGATTAAACTTTTAATCAGAAAACTATTTTCTAACACCAATTTTAAAACCAAATTTGTCATTTAATTCTTTCAATATTTAACGATTTCTTTTCTAGATGGCGCCACGGTCAGTTTCAATCTTTGAAAATGAAAGTTTTAATTTTTTGAATTAATGGCATGAATTTAAAATTAAAATGAATACAATAATTAAAAACTACATACAATCACGTAATGATGTAAAAAAAAATGAAATTACAAATTCAAATTTTAGTTTTGTTGAATTTACTAATGTATTCAGTTGGAAGAAATTTAACTATTCCCTTACGTTAAAAATAACTACAGAATATTTAAATAGAAAAGATAATAATACTACAAAAATTTCAAAAATATCTATTTAAAAACGCATGATAAGCCTTCTAGTTTCAAAAAAATTTCAGATCATAAAAACATTTTTATAAAATATCAATTATATATTAAAATGAGAATGAATTAAAAATGTTTAAATAACAGAATCTTTCATCACAACTCTAATTATAAATTTTGCATTAAAAAAAACTACACTTAATAATAAGCTACAATGAATAAAAATTAATTGAATCAATGATAAAATATAAACAATTATTTAGTAAAAATTCCTATAAATTGATTGATTTTGAAATATAGATAATTTATTTAAATATGAGATATGTTAGACACAATTTTTATAATAACCTTAATATCATAATGTAAACAAACTATTTTCACAATAATTATAAAATGTTTGCAAATGATAAAAATTTTAAATGATCATTTTTTTATTCAAGAAATGTATAATAATTAAAAGAAATAAAACTACTTTATTAATTGAATATACATAATGTTTGGTTGTATTTTTTTACTTAATTTTTACAGTTTTGAATTGCATTTTTAAAAAAAAATAAATTAATTATTAGCATGATTATTAGGGTTAAAAAATATTTGGAAATATTTTGGATTGCATTTTTAAATAAAATATTTTGATTGCATTTGATTTAATTTTTGTTAAAATATTTTGATTGCATTTGATTTTAATTTTTGTTAAAATATTTTGATTGCATTTGATTTAAATTTTGTTAAAATATTTTGAATTGCATTTTTAAATAAAATATTTTGATTGCATTTAATTTAAAAAATATTTTGAATTGCATTTTTAAAAATAATTAATTCATATCAAATTGCAATTAATTCTCGAAACGATGAAATATAAACATTTCAAGTTCATGCTTTGAAATTAATTATTTCTTTGAATTATTTAATCGTTTAAAAAAAACTGCCGAAGTACAGAAAAAATATTTACATAAATTAACTAAAAATAAACTTATAACTAAACTTTAAAGAGGAAAACCCAGCAAAGAATTTTAATCTATAGAATCGTTAAAAAGAAAAATTTTTTTTTCTAATACAAACTACATAATTAGACAGCCTTTTAATTTCTATTCTTTAAGAAATCTTGATATGTTCCTATGGATACTTGGTAGAAATGAAAAAAAATGATCGAGATAAATATTTAGAAATTTTTTAATAATACTACTTACAATTTTAAAATTAAGCATTAATTTAACATTAATTAAGCATTAATCATAATATAGTTTAATGTTATAAAATGTGAAAATACATAAAAAGGTATTAATTAATTTTTAGAAATACTCACAACATATAGCGACATTACTGATAAAAAAATGTTTCAATAGATGTAATATGGAATTCAGTAAATTTTCGTCCAAATAAATTATTATCACGTAAATTAATAATTATAAATTTTATTCTACATAATATGAGCGCTTTAATTTTCGTCCAAATAAATTATTATCGCGTAATTAATGATTATTAATTTTATTTATTTTTATTCTGCATAGTGTTTATTTTTCGTCCAAGTAATTTACTATAACGTAATTAATAATTATTAAGTCATAATAATATTATTATAATTTAATTAATACTATTGATTTCATTGTTTGTAAAAAGGCTAATTTAATATAAATAACAGCTTATTTATTATATAAAATTACGAGAAATCATTTAATGTTTAATATTTATCACAAGAATTAGCAATTTAAAGCTACAAAGAATGCATGCAGTAACAAATATAAGGAAACATAAAATAGCTGATAATATATGGATGCATGTGTTTTTCTAAATTCATTAAAATGAAGTAGAAATTTAAAAGAAATCCAAATACTCTATCAAAATTAACGTATCGGATCTTGGATTCTCATGGACATTTGGTAGAAAATGAAAAAAAAAATGATCGTGGTATAAAACATAATGATGCATTTAATAATAATGCTTATAATTATAAAATTAATGACATCATAGTAGAGTTTAATGTAATAAATTAAAATATATAAAATGATATTAATTAATTTTTTTAGAAATATTCTCAATATATAGTAACTTTACTGATATAAACAATCTTTGAATAGATGCAATAGAAAATTCAGTAAAGATTGATAAAATTTATTTTTATTTTGCGTAATTTTTGGCCAAATCCCTTATTATAAAAGTAATTTATAATTATTAATTTTATTTATTTCATTATTTATAAAAAGGCTAATTTAATATGAGCACTATTTTTATTATATAAAAATTACGAAAAATAATTTATCCATGAATTTGCAATTTAAAGCAATAAAGATACATGCAGTAAAAAATATAAGAAACATACAATAGCTGATGAAATACATTAAAATGAAGTTGTTATTTAAATGAAATTCAAATTATTAAAATTAACTCGTCGAATAAATAAGTAATTAAAAACCAGTTAAAAAGCCATAAAATAAATAATTAATAAATCAGATTATTTTTTACACAGTCTAATTGTACCTTAAAATATGAACACAGGATGTATTATGAAAAGTTATTTAAAATGTATAATATAAAAATAAGAAAAAGTTATTTAAAATGTAGGATCTATTCAGAAAGTTATTTAAAATGTAGGATCTATTAAGAAAGTTATTTAAAATGTAGGATCTATTAAGAAAAAATTTGTTATTTAAAAATGTAGGATGTATCAAAGAAAGTAATTTGTTATTTAAACTGTAGTATATATTAAGAAAGTAATTTAAAAATGTAGTATATATTAAGAAAGTTATTTAAAATGTAGGATCTATTAAGAAAGTAATTTAAAATGTAGGATGTATTAAGAAAGTAATTTAAAATGTAGGATATATTAAGAAAGTTATTTAAAATGTAGAATATATTAAGAAAGTAATTTAAAATTTGGAATCTATTATTTAAAATGTAGGATATATTAAGAAAAGCAATTTAAAATGTAATATGCATTAAGAAAGTTATTTGAAATATAGGATATATTAAGAAAAAGTTATTTAAATGTAGGATATATTAAGAAATTATTTAAAATGTATCTACATTTTAAATAATTTAATATATCCTTACATTTAAAATTACTTTAATAAGAAATTAATTCCTTAATTAAGAAAGTTATTTAAAATATAGGATATATTAAGAAAGTCATTTAAAATGTAGGATGTATTAAGAAAATAATTTAAAATGTAGGATACATTAACAAAGTTATTAGAAATATAGGATATATTAAGAAAAGTAATTTAAAATGTAGGATATATTAAGAAACACTTACTCGTTCATAGGCCACTCCCAACACATTTCCAATAAGTCCTACATTTAATAAATCATTCACTATATATTTGCATATACAACGAACCATCTTACAACCAATACAGTCCAAATTTCTCATTCCTATTAAATATATGGCCGCCAGGAAAGTCATATTTAAGGCATGTTCGTTTTGAATGCGTTCCATAACGAAATTATAGCAATCATTTAAATAAAAAAAGTAATAATACACAACTAGAATATCACCGCGTAAACAACAAGAATAAAAATATATTAATTAATTATTTACAAACGAAAAGTATTTCTATTTTTAAATATCTTCTCCACTTATTATACAAAAAAATATATCCACGGTAGCCGATGCCATCAAAAAAAACCGGTACTAGTTCTTACGTTTACTCTGCCACTGCTTAAACCACAATCACTGTGGCCATCTGTTTGCTTTGTAGCTTATTTTTAGCTACTAGTTTTTGCATCGCTGCCAATGGTTCGACTGCTACGCCATCTCGTTGATTGTCTTCGAACTGCGATGACGAAAAGTATTTTTGTGTTCAAATAAAATTTAAAAACAAAAACAAAAAAAAAAATAGTTACAGAAAGTTCTAAAAGAATTTTTGGCGCTAAATTTTTTAAATTTCCCACCTCAATCTTCATAAGAGATGAAGTTGGGAACTGTTTACTCCTTTTGATTGAGATGAAAAGGATATATTTTTTTATTTTTTATTTTGTTTCTTGTGATGAATAGCGTTGATGGTTTGGAGTGTCATTTAATTTTTATCTGCTAGAGATCTAAAGTCACATTCAATTCCTCGTTTCAATACTTATCTATAAATTTGATCAAGTATGTTCTAAAGAACAAAAGCACATTATATTATAATAAGCTGATCAAAAACATCATCACCATATACAAGTATCGTAAGGTGCTTTAAAAATTTCTTGTAAATTGTATTTTTAATCACTTTATGGACATCCTCTTAGAAAAGTTTATAGTTTTGTTGCAGTGTTCTACGAATACTCTTTCCTGACTAGAGAGGGAATTATAGCTTACAGGACATACATTTAAATTGCAGTATGAGAGAAAAACGCAGGGGTCACAATTTCCACTATTCAGAAAGCAACGACTGCAACGCTAGTCAGTCAACGGTTTATAACTAAACACTAGCCCGCCCGACTCATGGTTCAGTGGCAACGCACTGCTGAGGAGCATTAGGGCTGAGGTTCAATACGCTGGCGGCTTTGTTGCAGACACAGATAAAAAAAAAAAAAAAGGAAAATCGTTGGCGTTTGGGATGTTCAGCATCTGCCTTGCTAGTCGGACTACCAAGTGGGAGTTTTCTGGGTTTTTCTCCCCTACGATATGCGCATGAAGGGTATTCCCCCTAAAAGTTCTCCTGGAAGGCACTGCCCTCCTTCTTCGGTGTCACGGAGCCAAGTCAGACTTCTACCTACGGGTGTTCTCTCACAACATAAGCTGTTGCACCCTTTCCTCCTTCCACGAAACCACACAGGTTCTTGGACTAGGTATAGATGCTGCTGTCTGTGTGGGATAAGAAAAATAACAAAAACAAATCTTGTCCATTTTCCCACTAAAGTGCACGCAATACTAAGGAATAGCGAATAAGAACAAATAAAAAGTTTTCCTGTTTATCAGAAACCGAATTTAAAAGCAGGTATATACGTAAGACATAGGTATTACCAAATGTCACAAAGATTCAGTATGGTTTTTAAACAAGCAGAAATAATAATAGAGAAATTTATTATCATATATTATTTATTTAATATATATTAATCTTTTATTATGGGCTGTTGTACATTGGTGGTCTTCATGTTCTTTACTTTGGATCATGAATAGTCTTGTGGATGGCAGGAGGACTTATGCACCCAAGACCAGAAAGCTAAGCCACTGGGTCATCAGGATACGGAGAAGAGATATGAGAAAACTCGGAAAACTCCCACCAGACTGCCAAAGCAAAGCCACGTGCGGAGTGAATCTTTCGTTTGAAAGCAATGATTGCAAAGGATTTGAACTTGCGATCTCGAACACACTAGTTGCACATGATATTGTTGGGGTGATTATCGCTTAAACAATCATATTAAAAAGTAATTAAATAATTTAACCTAACTCATGACATTGCTATAATATAACTATTATTCGCCTTATTTTTTTTGCAATCATGGGCCTCATGTTACTTTTAAATATATTCCACGAGAGCCGACAGAGCATCAACATATGACACAGGGAATACATTCATTTACAGGGAGGGCTTTTTTTTTGTACATCAGTGGGCCACATGTTTACATTTAAGTATACCACAATATCTGATCAAGCATCAACGGATGACGAAGTGAAGGCATTGCTTTAC
Organism: Caerostris extrusa; assembly: GCA_021605095.1. Taxonomy (NCBI): domain Eukaryota; kingdom Metazoa; phylum Arthropoda; class Arachnida; order Araneae; family Araneidae; genus Caerostris; species Caerostris extrusa. Next base: position 22,760 of record BPLR01004267.1, on the reverse strand, counting down.
GGGAGGATTTTTAGAACTAACACCTGCATTTGCGTATCATGTGGAAGAAAACCTGAAAGTCTTTTTTGAAGGCAATTGTCGTTTGCTGGTCCTTAAATATTAACACATTCGTCATTGACTTATCTCGCTTATGAAAACAGTTACTGGAAGACCATGAATTCTAAAGTTTATTTGTTTATTTATTTATTTTTCAAATTATAAATTTGATAAATTATCTACTAATGATATGTAATAGGCCTTATTGATACAAAAGTAACAATCACGATTTGATATCATAAGGGTGATTCATAATGAAAGAACACACCAGTAAATATACTGTATATTTCTAAATGTAGGTAAGCATAAAAAATTTTGTTAAAAACAGAAAGTTTGCCAGGTTTTGTTTCGTTAACAATGGTGTAAATGGTAAAAAAATCTGATAAAACCGTAAGCTTTTGAAAGAGAATAATTAAGTCGGATTATTAATTATGCCTACATGGAAATTCCGGGAATTATAATGAGCTCTTAATTATATTTCCGAAAGTAACGAGGAAAAAAATAAATTAAAAAGAAACGAACCAAAAAAAAAAAAAAAATTCTCATTAAGAAATTGAACGGCATAATTTTAAATAATATTCTCGAATTCAGCGTAGGTTATTTGGCAGAGGTTGTTATTTTGCAAAGCCAGAAACATGTTCGAGTACTAGAATTAATTGAAAAAAAAAAAAAAAAAAAAATGTAGAAAAAAATTTGTCACATGTCCACCGTATTACCATGGCAACGACATCTTTCACTCTTTATAAAGTCCTAGCTACTTAATATTTCTTTTGGAAAATTCAAGGCTGAATTTTTATTTTTTTTAATGATTTTTTTTTACACACACCCGCAAAAAAAAGTGCAAAATGATGTTGATCAAACTGTGCTTGTAGTAAAAATTTTCTGAAGTAAATATTTACAACCAGATCTGAACTTTTAATTAAAGTTTAATTAAAACTTCAACAGAAGTTTTCTCGAAAATGTGATTTACTAAGTAGATTTTTAAAAAGCTTAAAAAAAAAAAAGGAAATAAAATTTTGAAACTTGTTTTAATTCACATATAAAGCATAATTTGTCACAATCTTAAGTTGTTTAAGAATAAGAATTTATTTTATGAATAATAATATTTATATACATTAGTATATATAATTTATGTCATAACGTTTCGGATATTTTGTTACGATTTGTATGATTCTAACTCATTTTACAGTGTTTTTAACTGAAAAGAAAACACTAACCAGTTTAGTTTGCCGCTCTGTGGCCATTGTTTTTGCATAGTTAGACGGATAATTAGACCGGGTCCAAATGTTCAACTTGGATTCCGAACCCCTAAAAAACATCCATGCCACCGCCAGGATTCGAACCTGAAGCCTGTGATACAAAGGCCAGAGAGCTAGTCAATTGGTCTTCAGGCCGACTTTTACAAGGCAGTTGTCGATGCGGGACTTTATGCCTATTATCACAATCGTCAATGATTCACCTAGCTTGTAAAAACAGTAACTGCAATAACCATGGATTCTAAAGTTTATCTATTTATTTATGTTTGAGATTATTCATTTTGATGAATTATCTAGTAATAACATGTAATATTCTTTATTGACACAAAAATAAATCATCACGATTTGATATCATAAGGAGGATATATAATGAAAGAACACACCAGTAAATATACTGTATATCTCTAAATGTGGGTAAGCATTAAAAAAATTGTTAAACAGAAAGTTTGCCAGTTTTGTTCCGTTAACAATGGTGTAAATGGTAAAAATTCAGATAAAAACCGCAAGCTTTTGAAAGAGAATAATTATTAAGTCGGATTATAAATTATGCCTACATGGAAATTGCGGAATTATAAAAAGGCCCTTAATTATATTTCCAGCGAAGTAACAGGAAAAAGACAAAAAAAAAAAAAATGAATTAAAAAGAAAACGAACGAAAAAAAAAAAAAAAGTCTCATTAAGAAATTCAACGGCATAATTTTAAAATAATATTCCCCGATTTCAGCGTAGGTTATTTGGCGAGAGGTTGTTATTATTCTAACCAGAAACATGTTCGAGTACTAGAATTAATTCGAAAGAAAAAAAAAAAAAATGTAGAAAAAATTTGTCACATGTCCACCGTATTACCATGGCAACGACATCTCTCTCTTTATAACGTCAGTCTGGCTACTTATATTTCTTTTCTGGAAAATTCAAAGGCTACATTTTTAATTTTTTTAATGATTTTTTTTTTACACACACACAAAAAAAAAGTGCAAAATGATGTTGAACAAACTGGGGCTTGTAGTAAAAATTTTCTGAAGTAAATATTTACAACCAGATCTGAACTTTTAATTAAGGGTTTAATTAAAACTTCAACAGAAGTTTTCTCGAAAATGTGATTTACTAAGTAGATTTTTAAAGCTTAAAATAAAAAAAGGAAATAAAATTTTGAAACTTGTTTTAATTCACATATAAAGCATAATTTGTCACAATCTTAAGTTGTTTTTAAGAATAAATTTATTTTATGAATAATAATATGCGTTATATACATTAGTATATATAATTTATGTCATAACGTTTCGGATATTTTTGTTACGATTTGTATGATTCTAACTCATTTTACAGTGTTTTTAACTGAAAAGAAAACACTAACCAATTTAGTTTTTGCCGCTCTGTGGCCATTGTTTGCATAGTTAGACGAATAATTAGACCGGGTCCAAATGTTCAACTTGGATTCCGAACCTAACAAACATCCATGCCACCGCCAGGATTCGAACCTGAAGCCTGTGATACCAAAGGCCAGAGCTAGTCAATTGGTCTTCAGGCCGACTTTTTACAAAGGCAGTTGTCGATGCGGGACTTTATGCCTATTATCACAATCGTCAATGATTCACCTCGCTTATGAAAACAGTAACTGCAATAATCATGGATTCTAAAGTTTATCTATTTATTTATGTTTGAGATTATAATTTTATGAATTATCTAGTTATAACATGTAATAGGCTTTATTGACACAAAAATAACTATCACGATTTGATATCATAAGAAGGATATATAATGAAAGAACACACCAGTAAATATACTGTATATCTCTAAATGTGGGTAAGCATTAAAAAAATTGTTAAAACAGAAAGTTTTGCCAGTTTTTTGTTCCGTTAACAATGGTGTAAATGGTAAAAAAAATTCAGATAAAACCGTAAGCTTTTGAAGAGAATAATTAAGTCGAATTATAAATTATGCCTACATGGAAATTGCGGGAATTATAATGAGCCCTTAATTATATTTCCAAAGTAACGAGGAAAAAAAAAGAAAAAAATGAATTAAAAAGAAACGAAACCAAAAAAAAAAAAAAAATGTCTCGTTAAAATTCAACGGCATAATTTTAAATAATATTCCTCAATTCAGATAGGTTATTTGGCAGAAGTTGTTATTTTTGAAACCAGAAACATGTTCAGTGCTAAAATTAATTCGAAAAAAAAAAAAAAAAAAAAGAAAAAAAGAAAATGTAGAAAAGTTGTCACATGTCCACCGTATTACCATGGCAACGACATCTCTCCTCTTTATAACGTCTGGCTGCTTATATTTCTTTCTGGAAAATTCAAAGGCTACATTTTTAATTTTTTTAATGATTTTTTTTTTTTACGCACACACTACCACGAAAAAAAAAGTGCAAAATGATGTTGATCAAACTGGGGCTTGTAGTAAAAAGTTTTTCTGAAGTAAATATTTACAATCAGATCTGAACTTTTAATTAAAGTTTAATTAAAACTTCAACAGAAGTTTTCACGAAATTGTGATTTAAGTAGATTTTTTTTAAGCTTAAAATAAAAAGGAAATAAAATTTTGAAATTTGTTTTAATTCACATATAAAACATAATTTGTCACAATCTTAAGTTGTATAAAATAAGGATTTATTTTATATATGGATCGAATAATAATATGTGCGTTATACACATTAGTGTATGTCTTAATTTATGTCACATGCTGAATATTTTGTTATGATTTGTATGATTGAAACTCATTTTTACTTTGTTTTTAACCGAAAAAGAAAAACATTAATCAGTTTGATTTGTCGCTCTACGGTCATTATTTGCTGGTTTAGACTAATAGACCGGGACAATCATCAATGATTCATCTCGCTTGTGAAAACAGTAACTGCAAGACCATGGATTCTAAAGTTTATCTGCTTATTTATTTATTTTTCAAATTATAAATTTAATGAATTATCTAGTTACATGATATGTAATAGGTTTATTGATACAAAAGTAACAATCACGATTTGATATCATAAGGATGATTCATAAAGTGAAACATACCAGTAAATATACTGTGTATCTGTAACTGTAGGTAAGCATAAAAAAAAAATTTTTGTTAAAACAGAAAGTTTGCCATGTTTTGTTTCGTTAACAATGGTGTAAATGGTAAAAAAATTCTGATAAAACCGTAAGCTTTTTGAAAGAGAATAATTAAGACGGATTATTAATTATGATCACATGGAATGAGCCCGTAATTATATTTCCGAAAGTAACGTGGAAAAAAAAAAAATTAAAAAAACGAAAATAAAAAAAAAAAAAAAAAAAAAAAAAAAAAAATTCTCATTAAGAAATTCAACGGCATAATTTTAAATAATATTCCCCGAATTCAGCGTAGGTTATTTGGCAGAGGGTTGTTATTTTCAAAGCCAGAAACATGTTCGAGTACTAGAATTAATTCGAAAATTAAAAAAAAAAAAAAAATGTAGAAAAAATTTGTCACATGTCCACCGTATTACCATGGCAACGACATCTTTCCTCTTTATATAAGACCTGCTACTTAATATTTCTTTTTGGAAAATTCAAAGGATACATTTTTATTTTTTTAATGATTTTTTTTTTACACACACCCACGAAAAAAAAAAAAAAAGTGCAAAATGATGTTGATCAAACTGTGCTTGTAGTAAAAGTTTTCTGAAGTAAATATTTACAACCAGATATGAACTTTTAATTAAAGTTTAATTAAAACTGAACAGAAGTTTTCTCGAAAATGTGATTTACTAAGTAGATTTTTAAAGCTTAAAATAAAAGGAAATACAATTTTGAAACTTGTTTTAATTCAGAAATAAAGCCTAATTTGTCAAAATCTTAAGTTGTTTAAGATTAAGGATTTATTTTATGTATGGATTGAATAATGATGTGCGTTATACACATTATTATGTATCTTTATTTATGCCATAATGTTATGTATCTGTTTGTTATGATTTGTATGATTGAAACTCCTTTTACTGTGTTTTTAACCGAACAGAAATCATTAATCAGTTTTATTTGTTGCTCTACTGTCATTTTTTCATACTTTATTCGTAATTATATATATATATATATATATATATATATATACACTGTTTAAAATGAATTCCGAACCACTAACAAACATCTATACCAGCGCCAGGATTTGAACTTGAAACCTGTACTACCAAACGCCAGAGAGCTAGCCAATTGGCTATTAGGCCACTTTATCAATTAAAGTTTTAAATAAAAAAAACCATTTGATTTCATAAAAATTTAAATCTTGATATAGCACTAAAAATGTAAATTTGGAAGCCATTTTATCAAAAATTCCAGAAAAAAAAAAAAAAAAAAAAAAAAAAAAAAAACCAATCAAAATCAAATAGATTAAAAAAATTTTTGTTTTTCAATATTTTCCTCCCAAAATTTTGAGTTTTGAGAAAATATTACTTAAGAGTAAGATTATTACTAATAAAATGAGTCTTTTCTGAAATTGAAATGAGCAGGTATATTTTATAATTTATTTAATTCTTCTTTAAAGATATTTTCCTGTATTATGTATCTTACATTCTGTTAGTCTTTACATCTTGGTCATTTTGGTATATCTTGATATCTTATATATATATATATATATATATACATATATATATATATATATATATATATATATACACATATATCTATATATATATATATATATATATGGTCATCTTGGTATCTTATATCTTGGTCTCGAGAAGAGGACAAACTTCCCGAATGTAATCCTTCTGTTTGTTTGTTAAAAATCTAATGGTACAATGCCGGTATAACCTAGGAAACTCCATGTAGTTATTCTTAGTTAACGCTGTATCTGTTACATATCTATATTTATAATGAGGAGACTGACACTGTGCCTGATATTTGCAAACATCAACACTAGACCTTTATTCAACAGATTGCTTTGATTTTCTCTTTACATTAGGCAGAAATATCTTCACACCGAAATGAAATTTTACTGCATCTATTTCTTCTTCTCTCTCAATAACTTAAAACCAATAAGGAATGTAATATGAAAAATAAACAAATAAATAAAACATAAAAGGTAGAAACGAAATTTTTTTACTCATACAATATTGCGAAATTTTCACGAAAATTCTTAATCATTCGTAGTAAATTCATGCAATTTTTGATTTTATGTCATATATTTTATGCAAGCATTTATGGTATTAATAGAGTCTGTGATAGTGTCTTTCAGTTTCTACATTCGGTAGACAAAGTTATTCACAATCACAACACACAGAAATCAATTTTCAGACACGTAGAAATTCTTTTAAGTCATAAAATATCCACTTAATTCAAAGTTTCATAGCCAATACATATTATGAAATCGATAAAATGCTGCGAGCATTCAAATATCTACAAAATTTAGTCACTACATTGTAAATTAAAAGATACAATAAAGTTAGTAAATACACAAATGAAGTCAATTGTATAAATAGTGTTTACCATTTTTGGAGGTTAACTGAAGGAAATGTACATAAAAAAAAATTTTAAAAATTTCATAATAATTATTTTTAATAACTCAAAGAATGTAAATTTGTTCCGATATAAAACCGAATATTAAAAAGTTACAACCTTAACGGATATGTTTACATCAAGAATATTTCTTGAATTTCATTATTTAGTACTAGCATTTGTCGGTAGATGGCGACACGAGAAACACCGAGCTGTGATTTCATAGCATCAACAAACATTTATTTTAAAAATTATATAAACTGTCTTTAAGCGTTCACAAATATATTTTAATGAAAATTGAATTTCTAAGGAAATATAAAATTTCTTTCCTGTTTAGTATAATAGACATGGACTTAGCAAAATATTACAAAAATGTTTTTGTTATTTACTATTAATGTATTCAAATACAATTATGTTTGTAGATTTTTAATCAAATGAGAAATACTTAACGTACGAGTTCTTTAAAATTATTTAAAAGACATTTACGTGATTTTTTTTTTTTAAGAATTCAATTTCAGAATTTTAATTAGGTAGACATTCGCTGCAAAGTAAACTAAACTGATTTATTATATACAAAATATTTTTAAAATTTAGCTAAAAACTCATATAAGGAGTATTAAAAAATTATTAAAATTATTACAATTAAACAAATTTACAAAATTATTAAACAATTTTACAAATGAATTTTGCTTTCATTAAAATGTGAAACCCATTTTTTAAAATTAGTTTGAATTTGTATAAAAAGACAACAAAATCGAAATAAAACGTATAATATAAACTACCATAAATTACACTTGAACAGAACTAAAAATATATTAGATATTAATGATATATTTTTATTTGGAGATTAGGGGCTACATTCCACTGATATATGTCACGAACAGCCTGCCGATAGATGATGTGGAGAGGACTTTCAGGGATAACTGATAGCATTCATGTGTCAAAAAAATGTAAGAAAATACTGAAAACTCTCACCAGTCACAATGACTATCAATGCGAGACACGTTATACGCTTTGTTGCATTCGCCATCGAATCTCCTTGTTTCTAAAACGAATGACGGCGATTTCGAAACTAAGTATGACTGACAAATAAAATTGGAGAATTTTATTATATTAATGAAATAAAATTAATGCATAATTGTGAAATAATTGTGAATACAGCTAAATACAGCTAAATTCAATGCAACTTAAATAATGTATTTTAAAATATCATATTAAAAATAAAGAATTGTAATACTCAGTCATATACAAAAATCTTAAATAAAACAGCATATTAATTTAATGAAAACTTTCGTTCCAATATGGAGATTTAAATATCAGCTAATTAGCCAATAATATGATAAAAATTATCTTAATTATTATAATTATATTATATATATTATGAAATTATATATATTATTATTATTATTATATATTATAAAAAATATTATATTTAATTATATTATATAATATTAAAATTATAATGAGCATTTTAATTAAAAAATTATTTAATTGAAATGCTTATTATTCAATGCACCCTCAAAACGGAAAGCAGAGTTATTAATTTTCAGAAGATAACTGCATCGCAATTTACGAGGCGTATAATAGAGAATCCAGGAAAATTCCATCCGACTACTTCTTTTCAAAGAATTGAGTCGCACTTCAAAAAATGGAATCAAACCATTTTCTTATCGCATGTTAGCTAGATAACTATAGCATTATAATATATTTGTTAAACCGAATATTCCAAAATTTTCTACAAAGTCAGAAATTTTCCATTTTTTTTTAAACAAAATTATTAATTTTAAAGATTAAGTGAAAAAAAAAAAAAAAAAGAAATGATTTAATTTTATTAATAAAGATTTCATGATAAGATAAAGGTGACTTTGAATTAAATTTAAAATTTCATAATAATTTTCTTTCTAATTTTATTCAGCTTTTATGTATATTTATTTCAGAAATATTATAAGATGTTTTTCAAAATATAGCAAAACTTTTTTTAATTTACTATCAAATTTGTCAAGCGTATATATATTTAAGAAGAACTTGAAAATGAAAAATTAGTGTTTTAAACTTATTATATAAAAATAATTATAATGATGAGTAAAAAAATTTTAGAAGGCCATCCAATTGTTAGTTTAAGTGGATAGGTGACAAGGCCTCCTATTGGTTAAAGTTCAATGATGAGAGATTTTAGTATGGAGTGGAAATACATCTTAAAGTGGCTCATGAAGCAAGAAGAAAAAAATTTCAACTCTTTCCCACATACGACGAAATCCCTTTAAGTAGAGAGAAGTTCCAATTATGCCTAATAGATGGCGTTGTAGATCGTCTACTGACAAAGTTGCCACGCTCTCCAAGATAATGAGATACAAAAAACTTAGATTTGCTTTAGAATTTATTTATCAAGCTATTTAAGTTTTAGATTTAAATAATCATTAATGTATAATTCTTCAATTAATAACCTATGCAAAAGAAAATTATTTTTCTGAATTATTTAAATATCTTTTGATAAGAATAATGAAAGTGATTTTGTCGTTGGAATAATTTTTATCATTATTCTTCTGCAATTGTAAAATTATTTATTGAATTTAAATTTGCGATTTTTTAAAAGGAAAATATATATTGGTGCTGTGTAAAAAAAATCTTGGAAAACTATATTGTCAACGTTTTTTATATTATCCAATGTTGTGTATAATTTCCAAATAAGAAATAATTTGTTATTGTCACTATAAAGTTTTCTGGTAAAATGCCGCCAGCCAAAAATAAACATATCCTACTTATGCTCTTATGTATAAAGCATTTTTTTTTTATTATTCTTTTTTAATAATTTTTATCGTTTAAATGAAAGTCTTCTTCAATCACGGACAGTACCAGGGTGGGCCATGGCCTTCTGCCTACTGGCAGGTTCCAAAACATGAGATGTTATCTTTTTACGGGGTTGGGATGTCTGTTCTACAGCGCTCTACAGTCCTATTATACCGGGACCTACGGTTTAGAGTGGATTACGAACAACTACAAATATTTATGGCACCTCCACGATTCGAACGCAAAACTTGTGGTGCTTAACGCCAGAGCGCTAATCAGATTCGACATCAGATTCCTTAAATGAACGTGACAACCATTAATAAAAATGTCACTAAGAAATATGTTCTACGTAAGAAAACATGACTACTCAAAAGAAATTGAAATGAATGCAAGTTTCAGAAGGCAATTTTGAGGTCAGTCCAATGTCAAATAATGCATCTCATTTGATGATTAAAAATTGGCCAACCTCAAGAGTTCAAGACCATACACCCATGATCTGTCATCTGTATATACAATATTCGGTGTTAATAAACACCGAATATTATTAATCATCTTTGATGTTAGACCCTCTTGACCAATGTTTTCTCAAAGGATCCAGAATCTTCTAACGATTACCAAAGGACAAGACCCCAGATGTCACATGCCAATCTCCAACAATACGGCCTTGATAATGCCATGTTTCCAGTTTCCTCACGATCCACCACTTCATTTCTTAATCCAGACACGTCGTCACTCTTTTTTAACGATTTGCGTTTGAATTTCACGGAATATTACAAGAAAATAAATACCCTACAAAATTCTTCAGGCATGTTTGTTAAACTAAACCGGAAATTATCACGAGTGTTTTTAAGGTTTTTTTTTTTTCCTCCATATCGTTTCCAACGCTTATGTATACGCTTAAATGTTCGGTGCTAGATATTTCCACCTCTGTTTGGAAAATAAGTAAACCAATATGCTAATTCTGAACAGAATCTGCTGAAGGCTGGAGTTTGAATCTGCTGGTGGTATTGCTGCAATTACTGATTTCATAAAAGAGGTAACTCTAGAGTGATTGTGACCAAGTTTGTTAAGCATTTCGCATTAACAATAAGGTTGCTTGATGGAAGGTCTCAGGATTTCTCGCGTACCACATGAAAATGTGGGTTAATTATCCCTAAAAGTCCTGACGTAAAGCAATATCTTCTCATTATCACTGTTCAATAGGCTGTTCAGGTACACATCAATTGAACACGAGGCCCATTGATATTCAACAAAAAAAAAAATGAATAAACCATAATTAAATGTCCATTCATATTCAAAAACTAGTGCTCATAAGTAATGACCACAAATTATATTTTCAAAATTCAATTTTTTAAATGTAAGGTATTAATTATATACATATAGTATGATGTTCTTTAACTATTATAGATAATTTTAAAGATTTAATTTACAGATACAATTGTTTGTCTAAGAAATTCCTTATAATAGTATTTTTTTTGTATTTATTTTACAGTAATGTATGATTTTGAAATTAATGACTGTCTGATGGCTAGCGTTCTGACCTTTGGTGCTTCAGGTTCGAATCCTGGCTGAGGCACGGATTAGTGGTTCGGAATCTGTAGCACCCGATCTAATTAGCCTAAAGTGTGCACAAAATGACAGTAGAGCGGCAAACCAAACTAAATCTTAAATTAATGATTTATACAAAAAGAAAATTATGTTACTGAATTTATTTAAATACAATCTTCAACAAGAAAAGAAATTTTGTTGTTGGAACATTTTTATCATTATTTTTCTGCAATTATGAATTTATTAAAAATTTACCAGCAATATTTTAAATTGGAAGATTCTAAATAAAAATTATGTATTGGTGTGTCTCTTGAAAGGCTATATTGCTAAAGTTTAAAATATATACTAAAAATAAAGAAATGCCAATTTTATCATCTAACAAGTAATATAAAAAATTTTTAAAGTCAATTCCTACATTTTTTTTCACTACATTGCAGAAAGTCCTTTATAAATATTTTTCATTCATTTTTTTGAGTTTATCTGGCGCCATCCATTGGTAGATATATGCAACTTAAATCTAAAAAAAACTAAAATTAATTCATTAAATTTAATTACTGAATTAATATTTTAAAAATCTGTATTAACAACAAGTGTTATCCACTACAAGTTCAAAAAATATATTTGAACTTGAGTGGATGAATAAAAAAGTATTTTATGAACGATTGAAAATTTGAACAAAATATATATAGGGAGAGTGTGAACTAATAGAAGGAATTGAATAAATATTAACATTAGCCGATGGTACTGGTACAGAACACCTACTTTCTGAGAAATTTGATGATATTTTATTAAATAAGGAAAACTTCATGTTTTTGCAGCTTTAATCCAATACACAAGGGTATTTTAATCCCACTTTCAAAATGCTGTAAAAGAAGAACCACTCGTCACAATGAGTTCAAATTTGAACTGAAGATACTTGAAGAAGGAGGAAACGGTACGGCAACAAAAAAGTTCCACCAATTTTTCCCATCCAATTTAGTATGACCTTGCCTTAGTAGATGGGCTTTCCACTAACAGTGTGACAATTGTTAAATGACTTGGAAGCCAATAAAAACCCGAAACAATCAAGCACATTGAACATTACAGTTGGTTTAATGTGCAACTCATGCCAAATACGCCAATGCCATTTATAGCGCAGGCTATTAAAACACTTTGGAACTTTCCTGATGCCGTACCGTTTCCCAACTTCTCCAAGTATCTTCATTTCAAATTTGAACTCATTGTGACGAGTGGTTCTTTTTTTTACAGGATTTTGAAAGGGGACTTTAATTATAATCTCCTGTATTTTGGATTGGATTCTCTTTCGAAATTTGTACTTGAATCAATTTATTTTAATTAAAAACAAGACGTTAAAATTATTGGAAATAAATTCTACTCTTTGAAAAGAGTGGTGCCATTTTTCGAAGAGCAAAAAGCAATCCAATTTTAATCCAAAGAAATTTAATAAAACTTTCGAATAATGAAATATATTTTTCGAAACTGTATATTTCGAAATATATTTTTAACACATATACATTAAAAAAAATTTTTTAATTTCAGCGAATATATATTTACACTTCAAATTGTAATTTATAAGAAAAAAAATTTTGACTTCATATTAAAAGTTTTTTAAAAAAATTTCTGTTGTTTTTTTAAATTATAACTTTGAAATATTACATAGGTCTTTTAAATTGTGTGATAACATTTTATTTACTGAAAAATTCTAAAAAAACCCTATTTAATAAAATAAATATAATTATTTCTAATCAAATATGTAAATACGAAAAAAAAAAAATTACGATAATTGAAAATCGAAATGTGTAATCCGAATTTTAATTAAGTTTTAGAAAAAAATTCAAAAGACACATTTTTTATATATTTAATACATTTTGTTAATCTGTGAATTAGATAAAACTTTAATTCATAATATTAAAATTTAAATTGGTTAAACATCTAACAAAAAAGGGCCTGATGGCAGAGTGATTAGCTTTCTGTTGCTCGGTACCACAGTCCCGGCGGTGCCATGGATGTTTGTAGTGGTTCGAATCCACTTTAAACCGTAGGTCCCGGTCTAACAGGAACGTAGAGCCTTGCGGGGGTATTGTTACTCCGCGCTCGTAGCTTATCTTCAAGCTACAAGCACCTTCTGGGTAGTGCTAAGTGAGTAACGTCGGTGCGGCGCTTGGCCTTAAGGCATAAAAGACAACTGTCTAAGTGTTTACCAGCTGCTTTAGAAAAATATGTAAATACAAAAAAAAAAAAAAATTAGGATAATCGAAAGTCAAATGTGCAATCTGAATTTTAATTATGTTTTAAAAATAAATGTAAAAGATACATTTTTCATACATTTATTACATTTTGTTAATCTATGAATTAGATATTTTAATTCATAATATTGTTATTTAAATTGATTAGACGACTAACAAAACTCATTATTTAAGTTTTAAACAATTATTTGCGACAAACATGTATTAAAAGTCCACTTTGATAGAAAATAAAATATTTTTAATTCTGTAAATGATTTATTTTTAATGTAAATGATTTTTTTTTTCTTTTATTGTCTTTTCTAATATTTATTAATGAAATGTCAACGCCTATTCGAAAAAACACTTCTTAAAAAAATCTTTCAAACTATTTTCTTGATTTATTCATTTTGATAATCCTTATGTCCATTTTTTTTATCTTATCCTTTCTTTTTTCTTTTTTAACCGATAAATTTGCGATAAAGCTTTGTGACCATCTTTATCAAAAAGAAAAAGAAAAAAATATTCAAATTGTGAAAAATTTAGAAGAAAATTAAAAAAAAAAAAAAAAAAATAACAGAGGGTTATCTCTAATCTGATTTCACAAGGTTTCTGTCTTTATAAAGTGATTTATTTCTCTTTAATACTTTGAAAGCATTAAATAACGGAAATTTGATGACAACGTGAAGAGTTTTGAGAATAATTAATGAAAATTTCTTTAACAATTTACGTTTTAATTAATGAATTTAATTGATTTTTTAGATTATTTTTTTATCAATACAATATTTGCAGTATGTATAATAAAATACAGTGTACATTATTATATTGGTTTAAAGACAAAAGATGCATTTTTTTACTTTCTTCTTATAACATTACATATTTTATTGCAGAATAAATCTACATATAGATGTAAAAACGAATGTATGTATGTATGTAAAATAATTAATTTAAAAACTATAAAATTAGAAATTTGATTTCTTTTTCTAAATTTATTTGTTACAAAAATTAATTATTTTTAATTCAATAAAAACTTAACTTTATGTTATCATCAAATTTTCATGCCACCAGATGGCGCTAGCCTTAAAAAATTGTCTGGTTATCTGAAAAATTGCGATAACTGAAAAATAAATAGGAAAATTAAATTGAAAATTAATAATGTAAATTTCTACTTTTAATTACATTATTAATTTTGGCATTAATTTTAATAACATTCTATGTAAAATTTACATTATTAATTTTCAATTTATTATCAACCTAACACTATTATAGTATTAAAAATAAATGTTATCATATTAAAATTTTCAAACAGTTTATATGTTCGACACCAGGGCAAAAGTGGCATTGAAAGCTTATTTTTGAGTTGTAAAATTAGCATAAAAAACGCTTTGTGTGATTGACTAATATTTAATGGATATTTTAACACATAATTAATTCTGAATAGTTGCATTTGATTTTTTTGCAAAGTTACAATATGTCTTTTGCAAAATAGAAGTTGCGTGAGTGTGTATCGTGCAACTTTTGACCAATTGCTTTTTTGCCATCCGTCATTACTGCATTAATCAATAGTGATCGGGCCATTGGTATGAAAGTTTATGTTGTCATTTTAAAAGACCATACAACATTGCACATCAATAATCAGACAGATGGATAGACATGCTGTCTTCTGCAGTCCATGTTGTTATTCAATTCCTTCTATTAGCTCACACTCTCTATATATATCTTGTTCAAATTTTCAATCGTTCATAAAATACGTTTTATTCATCCACTCAAGTTCAAGTACATTTTTTTAACTTAGTGGATGACATTTGATGTTAATACAGTTTTTTCAAATATTAATTCAGTTATTAAATTTAATTCAATAATTTTAGTTTTTTTTAGATTTAAGTTGCATGTATCTACCAATAGATGGCGGCAAAAACTTAACAATATGAATAGACATTATTTTAACGAACTTTATGCAGTATAGTGAAAAAAAAAGTAGGAATTGACTTTAAAATTTTTTTTTATATTACTTGTTTTTAAAATGAACATGGTTCAACATGTGAAGGAAAACATAATTAGTAAACTAAATTATAAAAATAAAGAATGAAAGTAGTAAAAAATAATTTTTTTTAATTGTAAAGGGATGTGTAGAAATCAATTAAATGTAAAAAAATAAAAATAAAAATATCATATCAGAGTTAAGATATCCATTTAATGTTAGTCATATAAAACGACCGTTATTAGTTTATTTGTCTATTTTGCCAAAATAAGGGCAATTTTCCTTTATAAATCGATTTTCGAGTTAAATAGTGAGTATGCAAAATGGTGTTACGTTGACCCCAGTACAATTTTTTTTTTATAATGCTCTAAACATCTATTTAGTTATGGTCATCTAAATTAAATAAAGCAGAATTAAATGCCAAATTCTGGGTGCATCAATTATCGAATTTATAGTATAGCATACTACATGCCCCCTTTTCAATTTTTAATTGCTTTACATTTATTACATTTATTATGTTATAAATAATAAGTTATTTATGCAGTGTTGTAAAAATTTTAGAATCTCATTGCATTAAATATATAGTAATAAGCAATAAAATATAATAAAATTTTTAATTAATAATTAATGTGTTAATTTTATAAATCATTATAAAATTAATTGTTTTATTTATCAATTTAAAAACAGAAATCAAGCTCTGTGAAAAAGTGTTTATCTTTTTATATTATTGAATATTATATTGTTTACTACATTGAAATGAAAACATTCATCCATTTCATAACTTTTACATAAAATTGCATATTTTTGAGTTATTTCTCCTGCAAAATATTTTCATTTTAGTGAGTATCCGTATATTAATAAATTATTTATTATGATTTTGAAAATTTCGATTAATAATTATGATTTTATAATTTCAATTAATAATTATGATTTTATAATTTCGCTCATTATTTCTATAAGCGAAATTATGAAATCAAATTTAATTCTAAATTAATACTGCATTCAGAATAAAAAAAAAGTATAAGTAAATCATGAAATTATTTTTTTTTGCTCTATTAAATACTTTTAAATCATTTTTTACGTTATTATAAAAAAAATTAACTCATATTTGTGTGAATTTCTAATTAATTTCATAACATACGCATAATATTTTCATTTTATTTCCCAATTGTTTGTTGTTGAGTTTCATATTTTTCTACGTTCTTAAGTTTACTAAGGATAGACTAACACCTGAAGAGAAAAGAAGGAGCAGTTTTAAGGTAAAGCTATCCCATATTTGCGGGTTGTAAAAAAACCCTTCTCAACTTGACTGTAGATTCGAGACGTTTATACACGCTTTCACAGTCGCCATCGAGTCTCCTGATTCTTCTTTTCTTTATCCCACTTTGGTAGACAGCAACATCTAGACCAAGTCCATGAATCCGGGCACTCATGGAACAAGGGAAAGGGGCAGCTTCTGTTGTGATGGAGCTACCAGTATGTAGAAGTTTGACTCCTCTGAGGCCGAAGAAGGGAGGGCAGTGCCATCCAGGGAGGACTTTTTAGTGGGAATTGCCCCATGTTTGAATATCGTATGAGAACACCCGGAAAACTCCCACCAGGTAATGTGACTCACGAGGCAAGACGCTGAACATCAAAAACGAAATTGAGTCTCTTTTTGTTTGTCGAGTCTCCTCTCGAGTGGTTTTTGAAAAGCCGAAAGCAGATTGAACCCTCCGCCTTAAAGCGGCGCGCGTTGCCACTGAGCCACGAGTCAGGCCTTCAGATTCTTGAAAACAGCTACTGCAACGAACTCTAGCAGCGTATTCAAATCTGACTCTTCTCACAGATAAAACAGCCGTAAAACCTTTCACCGGGCAGCCCTGCCTGGGGCGGCTGAGTTGCTTCTTGATGCGAAAGGCGGAAAAGTTTTGCATAATTCCTTTTTCATGGCTATATTTTCACACATATTTTCACTTACCGTTGAATCTACTCTTGTTTCTAAAAACAACGACTGCAATGGACGCCGACAGCTAATTAGAACTTTTAGTCTGCAGGAGGTCTATAGGCTAAGAAATACGTCGGTCAGAATATTATCATCCTCATCGTCAGTGGCGCAACATCCGAGGGTGGGTGAAGGTCGTCTGCCTATTGGCAAATTTCGAGACAGGAGATGTTTTATTTTTAAGGGGTAGAGTCCTACCCAACTCAAAAGACTGGGGCTCTATGGTTTAACGTGGATCACAAACCACTAAAACATCCATGGCACCGCCGGGGATTGAACCAAACCTGTGGCACCGAGCGCCAGAGCGCTAGTCACTAGGCCATCAGGCCCCCAAGAATAACATAATTGAACAATATTCTGATAATCTACCTAATTAGCAAGAAAAGTAATCAAATCACTTTAAACTCAAGTATATCTTGAAAACTCAAATTACATTTAGTTTATAAATAGATCACATTTTCCTTGAAGGTATTAGTCGATTTCAAATGAATCCTTCAGTTCGGTTGTATGTAACTCTAGGCTCGCTAGAAGCAAACTATTTCGAATCGAGGGCGAGTTACATACAGCTGGTTGGTCAAATCGACAATTGCTCAAGAAAAATGACGTTTATCACACAAACTAAATGTTTGGTTTCAGATATACTTTTGGTTAAAAATGATTTGATACTTTAATTGAAACCAGGCCATCAGGGAATATTTATTCCAACCCTGCCCAGGGCGATGCCCTTTCTGGCTTTCATTGCCACGAATTTCAGCCAAAATATTCCCTTGAATGTGACACCCAGTGATTTGTGATCGTTAAGCTGCTATTTTAAGGAGTGGCCTAAGAAAATGTAGAGGCTACCAATAAGCAGGCATTCTACAGAGATGACCGCCCACTAACTGACAGAGAGAGAACAGTATGACACGTATTTTTAAGCATTCCTGCGGAACAAGGGTTGGTGGCATCCATCCACAGAAACAGCAGGTGGCGGTAATTACAGTATATTGCGTGCCATCATTGCGCGAGGCCGCCGTCTTGCGTCCGATCATTTCGCCACATCGTTCCCAGCAGCGAACTCCGATGACGTGACAACGGCAAACTGCCCGGCAGCACGGCTGACACCATCTCAGCGGGGAAGATAATTCATTACACTGCTGGAAGACTAGCCACAGTGCTCTTTTCAGAAATCCTGAGACTGACTCGTGGCTCAGTGGCACAGCTTGCGCCGCTGCTGGAGGTCAGCTTTCAAAGCACGACTCGAGAGGGCTCGCCCAGGCAAAGAACCACATTTGACACATTGT
The DNA here is from genome assembly GCA_021605095.1 of Caerostris extrusa. Classification (NCBI taxonomy): domain Eukaryota; kingdom Metazoa; phylum Arthropoda; class Arachnida; order Araneae; family Araneidae; genus Caerostris; species Caerostris extrusa. The sequence goes on along the minus strand of BPLR01004267.1, from coordinate 4,207 downwards.
TGGCGTCGCCCCCTAAGTGATCGGTGAGTTTCACATTATTCAAATATGAGGTATTCGCAAAGTCACTCACAGATGGCTTTTGCTGCCCTTTCGGCCTCGAAACAGGTCCCAAGCTCACACATACTGGCTCCGCCTGGCAGAAGCTGCCTTCCATGTTCCATGAGTGCCCCAGATTCATGAACTATTTAGTATCTGAGACAAGAATCAGGCACAGTAACGACCATCGCTATCTCAGGCCCGGTGGGGCGAGAAGAGCCCACCTAGGCATCCGGGCCCTTCTTTTTGCACACCAACACACGACAACTGCATTTCTCGCCATAACACTGCCAAAACTGCTCGCTTGGCCAATATCTTAGTAAACAGAACGTAAACCTTGAAATAACGGCAAGCAATTGAAATAAAATGATATTATGCGTTTTGATGTAGTATTAAATTCACACAATATAATTATAATTTTTTATAATAAAGAAATAAAAAATTATTAAAAGTATTGCTGAAAAATAATTTCATGATTACCCATACTTTTTTAGTATTACGAGTACGTGACCAATTTTGAATTAAGCAGTTTATAATTTCGTTGTAAAATAATGAGCAGCTCCATAAAATCATAATTATTGAGTGAATTATAAAATCATAATTATATCGAAAACCCTAAAATCATATTCATAGAAGTCATAAATAGTTTGATAATACACGGATATAAAATGAGCTCTTGCAGGAGGCAACAGGCCAATACGGCCACCATGTAGAGTGGAAGTGGCTTATTTCAATGTGATAAACAGTATATTCAATAACTGCAAAGGACAAACACTTTTTCCTGAAACTTGATTTTCTGTTAAATTGACTTAAGTAAACAATTATTTTATAATGATTATAAAATATTTACATTAATATTAATTAAGAGTAACATTATATTTTATTATATACTATTACATTTAATACAATGAAGGTAAAAAAATTTACAACACTACTTATTATTTATAACATAATAAAAGTGATAATGAAACGAAAATTTGAAAAGGTATGCATGTAATACTAAATTCGTGTTATTCATTTTGTTCCGCTACGACAATGACCATAACAAATAGTGTTTGGAGGAAACAGTATATAAAAAAATTTTGTACTATCAACTGTAACATACAGCTGCTCTGGGCTGAAAATCCGGTATAAAGGAGAAATTGCCCACTAACCCCAAATAAATAAACAACGATAGATTTTATATGACCCAACTTTCGGTAAATGGTCTTTGCTCTGATATGATATTTTCATTACATTTTTACATTTATTGCCCACATCACTTTGAATTTAAGAGTGACACTACTACTTTCATTCTTTTAGTACATAATTTAATTTCTGTTCACTGTTTTCCTTCACATGTTATCAGCAAAAACAGAGAAGTAATATAAGCAAAAGGCCACAAGATATTCCTACTTTTCTCATTACGAAAGTCCGTTATAATAATTTTAATTCATTTTTAAGTTTATCTATTCATAATAAATTAAGGCAATTGCTGAATTAGCTATTTGTGAAGAGCTATTAGAAGCATGTCATCCACTAAGTTAAAAAAGACAGTGTATCTAAGCTGCTTTATTGAAGTAAAAGTGATCTGGGAAATTATTGACTTAATGAACAGAATTGGTTAACAGCATGGTTTTGTTGATCTATCCGCTCTAATAAATATTGTATGATCTTTTAAAATGACAGCCTCTCATGCCAATGGCCCGATCCTGTGTTGTGCAGCAATGGTGGCAAGCAGTTGATCCAGGGTGCCCTCACCCGGCTCTTTTGAGAACTGTTGCTTTTTCAAAAAAATCAGGTGCAACTGGTAAAATATCCGTAATCTCTATGATCAAATCTCACTGGCATTACGCATAGCTCATTTACAACTCAAATGCCCTTATTATCGACCTGCCTAGATAGTTTTGAAACTGGCTGTGATGTACATTTATTTTTAATACTATAATGAATGTTGGAATTGATAATAAATTGAGAATTAATAATGTGGAGATTTTGCATAGAATGTTATTAAAGTAATGCCAAGTAATAATGTAAATTGAAAATCAAGAAATTTACACATTGATAATTTTCAATTTATTTTCTATTTATTTCAGTTATCTGAAGATAACAACCAGATATTTTCCTCTGTGGACATGGTGATGATCAACATGGGAAGCCAAGTTTTATTAGTGCACTTAATTGGTACTGTAACAATGGGGCCCAGAAAAATCAGGGCTCTGATTTTACTGGTTTTTAAATTGGTTATTTACATACAGCAGTAGTTTTACATCTGCTTTGTAACAGTGCAAACAAAATATCAACAGCCCTAAGGAGAAGAGAAGTAAAAGGAAATCTGCAAACCAATATGGCATGGCTATTATACATACTGCAAATGTACATCCCATAAAATATTGAAATATCAGTTGTTAGAAAATTTTCATTGTGTCTCAAAAACTCTTACGTTGTCATCAAATTTCCGTTGATAACTTTCAAGTAAGAAATAGTCATTTAGCTGTATCCAGTTGAGTGGCACCTCAGTGATACAATACAAACTTATTTATTTTCCTTTGCAAAGATGGTCTCGCTGGTTCATGGGTTAAAAGAGAAGTGATGAACAAAAGAGGACATGGGAGTATCAAATGAGATAGATCAAGCCCGAATGATGCACAGGGTGTTTCGAGGTGAGCGTTGATTAATAAATGTAAGGAACAATAAAACTCGAAAAATCATTTACGACAAAGTGGAAATCGTTTACAGGAGTAAAATATATTTATTTTCTATCAAAGCGGAACTTTGCAGCCACTGCTCTGTGTTACAGGCAAATGTGGTTTTGTTGTCATCTAATCTGGCTAGCAACAACTGTGCTGAGGAATTAAATTTCTCTGTTCATAGATTAACAAAATGTAACTCTCGTGCTGTGAAAAATACATGTCTTTGCATTTATTTTTAAGGCACAGTAAAATTCGAATTTGGCCTTTCATTGATCTACATCTTTTTTTTTTTTATTATTACGCTATTTTCCCAATGCGCTACGTGGCTCGCCAAGAGTGTTGATAATAAAGATCCTTGTAGCACCCGCGAAGACAACTGCAGCCGCGGGGGGTCAAGCACGGCGCTGATGTGTACCGCGAAAACTCTTGCGTCTTATAGCCCCACGGTGGTGGTTCAGGCACCTCCCTATCCACTTGGCACCTCAGATTTCCATGTTTGTGGCTCGCCTTATCAGGCCACAGTCAACAATTAGAACGCAGCTGTGGGAACAGAAACATCTAATTCTGAATTAAGGCTATTATTAAATACAGCAAAATGTGTCTTTTTAATTTTTCACAAAACTTGTAATTCAGTTTTATTTCGACACGTATCATCTAATATTTTTCATGTTTATATTTGATTAAACCTGGTACTATTATTTTATTTAGGCCATATGTTTTAGGAAAATTTTCATTAGCAAATGTTATCACTGATTAGATTTTTATGCAATGACTCAAGTTATAATTTAAGGCAACAGAAGAAAACTTGCAAACTTTTGTATGAGTCAAGAAAGCTTTTCTTTTATAAATTACAATTTGAAGACAATAAGCCTGTTGCTTTGAAATTAAAAAATTTTTAACTCTTATATAATGAATTAAGCCTTTATTTCGAAAACCTGCAGTTTCGAAAAGCTATTGTATTTGTATTCAGTTTTTATTAAGTGCTTTAGTTAAAATTGGTGCCTTCTTCGGCACCATCTTTTCAAAGTGATGAACTGGCGTCTTGTTTCCAATTATAGATTGATTCAGCTGCAAATTTCGAAGAAAATCAATGAAAATACGAGGAAGATCTAAGTCCCCTTTCAAAATCTGTGAACCGCTCATCTGTGAGGAGGTTCAAAATTTGTGAGAAATGGAAAATGCTTTGAAGTTGGAAACAGTACGGCATCGAAAGTTAAGTGTTTTGCCAACATAACCGGCATATAGCTGTGATTGCACATTAAACCAACTGTAGCTATTCAATACATTCAAGTCATTCAACAATTGTCCTGACCAGTGGAGAAGCCGCTCTAAGGCAGATCGCTAAGTGAATGAAAAATGGTGGGCTATTACCATGCCATTTCTCACTGCTCAGCTATATTCGACCAGGCGAACTTTCATTATGTTTCCAGCATTTTGGTGGGATGCGTCACTGTATGACAGTTAAAGCTGCAAGCATGATTTTGACTATCGGCTGTCAT
>BPLR01004266.1:0-143244 GCA_021605095.1 Caerostris extrusa | reverse complement strand
GGACAACGCCCCTTGCAACAAGGCTAAATCGTGTTGGAGTGGTTCAGGAACATGATGCTGAATTCCAGTTAATGTCCTGGCGCCTAACTCACCAGATCACAATCCGATAGAACACATTTGGGATGTCCTGGGACGGCAGCTCAGAGTTCAAAGGCCACCAATTCGCAATATCTGGGATTTGTGACCGTTGCTTAAACATCTGATACAATCTGTCTCCGGCCATCTGCAGGACTTGTGGCATCCTGGGACAAGACGGGTTTAAGAAGCTGTGTTGCGCCAAAGGTGGGGCAACTCTTGGTGGCTGACAGGTGGTCATAATGTTTTGGCTCTTGAGTTTATATGGCATGTATATATGGCGGGCCCCACTAAATATGTACGCATGACTTAATGTTTTCGATTGATCATAATAACAAATATAGAGTGTGGTCAGACATGAGCAGCCATCATATTTTCTCCCTCCTATACTATTTCATTTTTGTGTGCTGAAATTTCTGGCAGGGACTGTAATGTAGATCTACTTCACTCGTGGTGCACTACGTTCAACGTCTGTTACGGCAAAATTATCTATCTACGAACACAGTCTTCACGTGGCTCTCAGTGTGAGTTTCTTAGAGTTGTGCGCGGCGGAACTCTGGGGGTTTGTCCCATTGTCATTGGCGACATTGCTAAGGTTTTCTCTGGTCAACCGACTGACTCCCTCCTCTGTCTCTCTGCAATAAATACCAGGAAAAAAAGTGGATATGTCCCCCACTGTTTCCTGTTCTGCACAGCCTCCTGTTTCTTTGCCAGTCATTGAATTGCCAGACTTAAATGGATGGATCAACTGATGTCATTTGTTTCTATCTTGTTCTTTGTATTTAGTTTTTGATTTCTGCTATCCTGTAAACTTGCCATTGCAAATAAAAAAATTTAGGTGCCTAATGTAATATTTCAAAAATGCCTTTCCATGGTTGTACCATTCGCAGAAACATTCATCATATTTTGTGCAGAAGTAAATTCGTTAAAAAGATGAGACAATGCGATTCATTTAAAGTTAATTTCCACTTCAATATAATCAAAAATATCTACAGAATTCTCTGAACACGCTTTTGTACTTATAATTTGCATCCTATTATTGACAAATAACGGAAATTATTTTGTGGGACCTTTTATGTATAATTATTTTTATAATATCCATCTTCAATTTCCCTTTGTGATGTCTTTCGTCATTTTCTCTGCTCATTTTCCAGTTTTGAAATCTTAACTTTAATTCGAGCAATGGCGATTCAACAATACTTGCTTCATTTTCAATAAGGGTGACATATTGAATTCAATATAAGAGTATTCCTATTTTCAACACAACTATAATTAACAATTGTATTTATCTCACTTATACTACGTGAAATCAAACTCTATCCTTCGTGAACTTCAGAAAACTTTGTTATCTACAAAATACGTAATATAAAAGTACCGTCTTTTGTTATATCCGTTTATCGATGTTTCTTTACCAAACACGTTTTCTGATACTTTTAAATTGGTACAACAATGTCTTTATTTTTACAATTTTGTTTCACATTTATTCAGAAAAAATGAATCATAAAAATATTTTTCACTTAATTTCTAGGCTCTCTTAATAACGCTTGAATAATTTTAAACAGAAAATGATTTTTGTTATTGTCAATGAAAATCATTCTTTTCTTAAGTGGCAACACTCTCAAGGAAATGTAGGAAAACGTTTTGTTTTCCAGAGAATTCCTGTCAAATTCTTTCTTAAAAAGCTAACGCCATTGTTTCAAAGAATGAGAACAAACAAGACTTAACAAACTGGAGTAAAAAGTGAAATTTTATCAAAGTTACGAGAAATCCTTAATGTAAAAATGATTTTGTTAAAAATATGTTCCCCTTTTCGTCTTTATTCAATTAAATTTGTTTAGTATTTTAATAGCTTTCTTGGAAGTGTGGAAATAAAAACAATAAATTTTTGTTCGAAAAGGGAATGGAAATATAGTTTTAATATTTTTTTTATATTAATAATTGATGGAAAATTAATTCATAACAAATGTATGAATTCGTTGCATGTGTAAATAAAGGCTTGAAAAACACATAGTATTAATAGATCAATAAGTTTGAAAATACATTTATATTATGATTCTATTTATATTAAGATCCTTTATATTATGATTCTATTTATATTATGATCCCTTGATATTATGATTCAAAATAAATATTCTCATTTGTTTTGGTAGCTGAAAGTTAATATCTATAATTTTTTTTTCAAATTTAAATTTTGTGGTTGAGAGAGAGAGCAGTTGACATTTGAGATATTAAAAACTTCCTGAGAAATAATGAAAATAAAAATTCATCTTTTTTAGTAGTGGCAATACTTGCAAATAGAATATTAAATTCTCAAAACATTCTTTTTACATTCTGAAATTTAAAAAAAAAAGAAAATTGTACTCGGTTAATATTTTATGAGGCTTCTAAGAAATATTTCTTTGTTTCTATATTTGTTTGCAGTTTTGTTTTAACATATGTTTGAAATTTAATTTATGTTTTAATTCAGAATTAAAATTTATGTTTTATATTAAAAAAGGTAATTGCGTTTTTATTACCTGAACAAATTGCTTTAATACTGAAACTCATACGTATTTTAATCATTAATTCTTGAAGCTAAATACTAAGATGCTATTCTTAAAACAAAAAAAGAAATATTAAAATAAATTAAAATAAATAAGGAAAACATAAACAAAACAATGTCATGTGACATTAAAAATATGTAATTTTTATGTGATTAAAGGTAGAGTTTTCCTCATTACTTTGTCTTTTCCTCTCTCTTTGTCTTTGAATCAATCAAGCCTTGATGATACTGTTCACAGAAGAATGTTTAATCTCGTAACAGTAATTCAATATGGAAATTAATGTTACAGATATAAGCATCAATTTTCGTACCGAGTTTTTCTCAAAGAATATGTAATTTCTTATCTGATAGAACATTACCCATAAATATATTCCATAGACATTTTGAAAGATGCTAAGAATGATTTGTTATAGACTACTTTGGCTTTCGAATAATGTAATTCCTAACTAATAACTAATGTAATAATTTAACTAATGTAATTCCAATTAATAATAATATTAATATTGTGTTCCCAATTAAACTGAAACTTACCAGTTATAAGTGTTTGATGCATGGTGCGCAAAATTTATGCGTTCAAATTAACACGGTTATGGATTTAAAAGTATTTCCGTGCAGAAAAAGAGAGAAATCCCCAAACGTAACGTCTCTCAAATAGTTTTCAAGTAATGCTTCTTCCCAATTAGAATGTCAAAAATATGGTTTCAGTCTCCTGTGGTGTATTCCGGATAATACTGTTTGTATCTCATCAATATCTCTTTCATCCCATGCGATATCGACACCAGTGGTTTACAGATGAACAATATACCATAAACCCTCATTATTCTCGGCGTTTCAACACTAACAATGCTACAGGAAGCAATGAATAAAATGAGTTTGGTATGGGAATAAATTATAACAAATATTATAGCATTTTCAAAAATTAAAGCCTTTTTAAAGGCATCTTGGCCAAAATAGCATCTTGATTGCTCGAAACCTCAAACCAATAAAATTAACCTCAACCACCATTTCATAAGTATGCGGTTACGAAATGTCTCAATCCCTTTCAGAATTGGGTTTATATGCTACACAACCATCATTAGATGCACATGAATAATATGAATAGCCCTGTATCATACTTTCCAGATATGCACCTCTATTGACTGTGACCAGCCTCCTAAGTCTCTGGTATGTGGGCTTGTTGACATGGCAACTGGCGCAGGTAGAGGATAAATCACGGTGACTGATTTACACAAATTGCTTAAGGCAAGGTGAAGGTGTGACGACGAAGCGATTGGTCAATGATTATGTATCAGAGGTTGAATTTGATTCATTTAATCTTCTTAACGAAGATCGAATGACCATGATGTGAATCAACCACAGATAAAATATGTTTGGTGAAGATGCCTTTCACAAATATTTCAATGATGGTAAATAATTCGTATTCACTAAGGTAACTAGGGTCCGAAAATTGGTCTTCAATAAGGTAGAAAATTGTCAAATTCATTTGTATTCATGTGCCTGGGTATAAGTTTATTTCAAAACTATTTAAATGCAAAACAATATTCGTTATGTTTGAGAAGGATTTTAATTAAAAATTGGATGCTTAATTTTATTTAGAGCGTTTATTGAGATTTCATAATTGCATTAAATTCATATCAATAGATATACAAGATATTAAAATTTTGATTCAAGGCAAAGATTCTTTTTTTTCACAAGGTTTTTTATTCAATTTCTTTTTCTTATGTTTTTTCCTTATGAATTTAATTTATTCTATGGTTCAATACCTACGATGCAATGTTATGATCCAAGACTATGTTCCAAAAAAAGAGACAGTCATATTAAGATGGTTTGAAGGAACTTCTTCTTAATTTGTGTCCAAATTTTTGAGGTATCTTTTATATTTTTTTTATAAAATAAATAAATCTAAATATTGTAAACATCTTTATCATGCATTAAAAATATCTTTGCTCACTTTTTTTTTCATGCTTTAAGTTTGAGCTATCTTTTATATATACACACAAAAAGAAAGTAAAAACATTTTTTTTTCTTCTACGTATTTGAGAGGTAACCAAATACGAAAGAAGAAAGAGAAAGAGAATTTTATCATCTACTATTGAACTTTAAATCATGACTCAAGTGTCTTTATTGCCCCTGCACATACGTTTGCCGTTATTTCCCTCAGAAAAAAATGTCCTCCTGAAGTGCCTTGAAGAAAACAATTCCTGAAAATGTTTTGGAAAGAATCAACAGTTTTATGAGCTCTAATGAAAATGATGGCTCAAACAAATGCTTCTTCTACGCGACGAAAATGTTAAAGGTTCAAAAGAAAACATATTGTAGTTCCAAGTCTAAAGTCTACATCACCTCAGTGTATACTTTGTAATTGACTTTCCAACTACAGTGTCTTACAATGTCTTACCATCTTACATTGAATTCTCCTCTTGAAGAACAATGTTTCTAAAACGAAACAAACGTTTCAGTTTTTTCTTTGTTTGATTGCTTTTTATTCATCTAAAATCGAAAGTTATCTAGAGAGTCAGAAACAAATTTAAAGAAGATTAAACTGAAAAATACTTCACAAATGTGTGAAGTATTTTTAGTTGATAAAGTATTTTGAAATATGCATTTTCGTTTTTTGATGTATTTTCATTAGAGTAGTGTGAAGTATTTTCATTAAGTTTTTTTGAAATTTTCATTGCAGTAACGTTTCTCGTGGTGTGCAAAGAAAATAATCTGTTTTAAATTATAACTCAATGCTTGCTTATTTTCTTGCCGGATATTAGGAGTCCATGATAGAATAATATTATGTTCATACATGAAAATATATAGAAAAAAAGCACATCACATATCTATACAAAAAACTCAAAAGATTACTTACAAAGAATTAATTTGGAAAGACCATCAGTTTGCCCAACAAAGCAATGACAATACTTTCGCCATACTTGAATTTTCATACTTCATAAGAATCCAATTAAATTGCAAATCAAAACTATAATAACATTCACTATACATTAAAGAACTTCAAATCCATTATCAATAATTTCTATACGTTCAGTACCTCAATGAAATGATTTATTGCCAGCTGAAGGGGTTTGTTAATTAGCAAGGTGAGGTAAATTGTGATATGCATACCTTTATGTCAGTGTACTTAAACAATGTACAAAAATTAATTTTTAACAATAAAATAATCGTAAACAACTAATTTTTTTCAATTAGTTATCTAACCAAACAATATATATTTTTTTTTGTTTCAATATCGTTTATAAAATGTTTTTTATTCAGATTTATTCAATTATCCTTTATTTCTTAATTTAGCAAATCGTTATATATTTTATATAAACTTCCCATTTCCATTTAAAAACGTGAAGATATAAAGTAATTTCATTTCAATCGTCCTTTATAACAAATAAACTTTTTGTAAATTTGGTAACAAAAGATTTCTTATAACTCGTAATAATTCAATCATGGCACAAAGTTTGATTAATTTTTGTGATTCAATTACTTTCTTCTTTTTCTCTTTTATTGTAAATTACTGATTGTTACTTAATGGCAATTTAATTAAAACTTTTTTTTTCTAACATCATTTTATTTTTTACTGGTATTTTTTTAGTTAGTTAGACTGGATTGTGGGAATTACAAAAAAAAAAAGGAGATTTTTTTCTTAACACTGAAGTTTAAATTTTCCCCAGGTTTCAGGCAAATATTTTTTTTTCTTCTTAACTACAGATTGATGGAAAATTTAATTATTCTATTCGATTTATTTTTTTTTTAATAAAATTCTTCAATTATTTAATTTCCTATACAAGAAAGGAATTCAATTTAATTCTTCTCAAACTCAAAAATTTAATTAAAGTATCGGATACTTGTGTCTAAATTACCTAATTAATTAAATAAATTATTTACGGTTAATAAATTTCAATATAAAGGAATTTTGGATCTTTATTATTATTATAAGCTTCACAACTTTCCTTATTTGAGCTTACAAATTATTTATACAGAAATTTAATTAGAAAAGTGAATTATCTAAAGCAGTTGCCATAATCCTCCCATCCGTATCAAGAAAGCTTTGAAAGCGGCTGCACATTATTTATCGCTAATCCAATCTACTTAATTAATTGAGATTGTTATGTCTCCAAAAAGACTATTCATACCACTGATAGATTTTAGAAGCTTTTTGTATGGTTTATCCACAAAAATATTATTCACAATTATTATTTTTGACATTGTATTATTATTTTTTGTTAGGAAGATACTTTCATAAAGTATCTTCCTAACCTTAATTAAATTCACATTTTCTCAAATTATATCAACTAAGTTATATATACTCCAATTATATTCTGACTCAATTATATATACTCAACGATATCACTTATATTCTGATTAAATTATATATACTCGACTTTATCAATTATATTCTGATTCAGTTATATATATTCAACTGCTATCAATTATAGCTCCTGATTAAATTATATATACTCAACTGTATCAATTATTCTGCTTAAATAATATATACTCAACTGCATCAATTATATTCTAATTAAATTATATATATTCAACTGTATCAATTATATATACTGATTGTATCAATTATATTCTGATTCAGTTATATATATTCAACTGCATTAATTATATTCTGATTCAAAATGTATCAATTATGTTATGATCCATTTATATATATGCCCAACTGTGTTAATTATATTCTAATTCAATTATATATACCAACTGTATCAATTATACTAGTATTCTTATTCAATTATATCAACTATATAATCAACTTATATATACTATTATATCAACTATATATACTGCATCAACTATATTCTGATTCAATTATATATACTCAATTGCATCAACTATATTCTGATTCAATTATATATACTCAACTGTATCAATTATATTCTTATTCAGTTTTAGATACTCAAATGTATCAGCAAATTACATGGCAGTTAAAGTTGAAACTAGACGTGCTGTATTCATATATGTTTCTGTAAGTTTCCTCAAGTTTTATTTTTATGTCCATGTCAAGATGTTTACGTTTCTACCGTGTAATCCATAAATCCGCAAAGCGTGCTAAAAGATTCATTAAGAAGCTGCTTTTAGATTTTTAAAAATAAGTTTATTCGATGACAATTCAGATTGTGCATGGGATCAGTCTTATCTATAGTTAGATTGTCTGGTTGTTATTTGTCAAATTTACGCCTAAACTCCAGACACCAAACGCCAGACAGTGCCAAATTCCAGACAGCAGTCACTAATGCCAGGTCAGTAATCGCTAAACTGTCTTCTGAAGTCAATAACCTTTCCCCTCCACCTGCCAGAGACTGATAGTGGTATATTGTGTGTGAAGTTCCTGGCATAAAAATTTAATAAATATTTTAAATTCATTGATAAGTATAAGGCTTTTTATCATAAGATTATTTATGTTATGGAATGTTAGATATTCAGTAAATGAAAATTATTCACGATAGGAGATCTTGCACCATGGACGACCATGCTACGCCCAAATATTTCCACGTGAATTTGGAAGGAAGTTCGAATTTTTATCCGCGGGACTAAAAAAATACAGGGTGATTATAATTTCACCTTCAAAATGCTGTAAAAAAAAAAGAAACACTCGTCACAATGAGTTTAAATTTGAACTGAAGAAGGGGGAAGTGGTACGGTATCAAAAAAAGTTCCAAACTATATTAATAGATGGCGCTGTAAGCGGCATAAAGAAAGTGATTTCGGCTGGCAGTGATATTTTGAATCGAAATGACAATGTATTTGGCATGAATTGCACATTATATATATATGATATATAATGTGCACGTATGATAGTTGCACGACTGTAGTGTTTAATGTGCTTGATTGTTTCGGTTTTTTGATGGAAAATGACTTAAAAGTCATTCAACAGTTGTGACACTGTAAAATAGTGGAAAGCCCATCCACCACGGAAAGGTCATACCAAATTAGATGGGAAAAAATTGGTGAAATTTTTCATTGAACTTTTATGATGATATACTGTTTCCCTTTCTTCCAGTATCTTCAGTTCAAATTTGAACCATTGCGAATAACGGTTCTTTTTGTAACATTTTTGAAAGTGAGACTTTAATTAAAATCATCCTGTATTATTTTTTTCTGTGGATTTATCGTACCAACTGTTTAGACACAGTAACTTTCGATTCTACTTCACTTGTTACATTCTACTTTACTTTTTACTAATTTACTATTGTGTTTCGAACGAAAGACCAACTAAGACCTAAGACCCTGAAAGTTTAATTGTACTAACGACTGCCCCATAGATCATTCTGGTTCTACAGAATAATTAAACTCCTGGCTAAAATAATATTAGATCATGATGATTACTTCATTCATGAAAAATCTAATGATTTAAAAAAATCCCAGAAAAGCTTCGAAACCAATGGCTTATTCATAAACAAAACTTCTTAAACTACTTAAGCTTTTGAGCAGTTAGAAGAAAAGTAATTCTTTTAACTATAAGTAAAAGTTAAAAAAAGGAACTAGCGAAAAGTTAAAAACAAGAGAATTGAGTCAAGTTTTTCTGAGTGGGAAAATGAGGAATGAAAAAAACTCACTAGATTTTCATCGACTTTCTCACGTGACTGTTTTCTGTAATAACAACATTTAAGGAAAAGAATTTTGTTTTTTAACCACCAGAACGTTTGAATTAAAAAAAATAATATTTGCTTCTGGAGTTCTAAATGCTACAATGATAATTAAGAATAATATCTGAAAAAATTAGAAATAATATCTCAGATTAATTTTTATGGATGGATTTTGAAAGCCAAATAAAAACGTTTTTTTTTAACTCCATGAATTTTTTTATTCAGGTTTTATTTAAATTATACTGTATTTTATGATTAGTGAATCAATTCTATTTAAATTAATAATAAAATGTATTACATTTTGAAAAAAATGCCTGAAAAAAAAAAATTTGATTAAAGATTTTATCATCAAAATCACTTATAGTACAATATTAAAATTTTGAAAAGCTATTATTAATAATTATGGAAAACTCTTATTAAAAGTAGGCTTAACGAAGATTTGTTTCAATAAATGATGCATTATTTGGAGACCATAATGATGCATCATCATTGTATTAATTTTCTGTAGTAACACATTTAAGGAAAATAATTTTGTTTTTTAAACTACCAGAACATTTGAATTTAAAATAATATTAGTTTTTGGATTCCTAAGTGCTACAGATAATAAGAATAATATCTAAAAAATTAGAAATAATTTCAGAAAAAATTTGAGAAAATAGTATCTGAAAAATATTTGAAATAATTGAAATATTATCTGATATGGATTTTTATTGAGGGATTTTGTAAGCCTAATAAAAATGTTTTTTCAACTCCATGGGATTTTGTTATGTCTTTCTTAAAATAAACATATATTTCGGGATTAGTGAATCAATTCTATTTAAACTAAAAAATAAAATTTATTAATTTTCGAAAATGACAATAAAATAAATTTAATAAGTGTTTTTATCATCAAAATCCATTTTTTAATACAATATAAAAATTGTGGAAAAGCTCTTATTAAAAATCATGCTTTAAAGAAGATTTGTTTTTTTTTGTAAACAAAGTATTATTTGGAGAAACAACATAAGGTAAAATCTTAATCTGAGGCAGGGTTTCTGATAAAATAAAAATTAATAAATTATTCCATTTTCTTTTTTATGTCTACTAAATAGAATTCTGAATGATTTTTTTTTTTTTTTGTACTTTTAAGTAGTAAAAATTAATGCTAAAGTAAGGAATAATACAAAATGAAGATTTATAAGTCAAAAAGAAAGTATATATTGTTTAGCATATATAAAATAGTTTTTATGTTACAATATAACATTAAAATCAATATGGAAGTAAAATTTTGTTAATGAATAATGATTTGGAGCTTTTCTAGTATTAAAAATTAATCATAATAAATTGAAAAACTTATTAAAAAAATGCATTTATTTTTCAAAAGTATTAAAGTTTTGTATCAAATTTTTAACCATTTATAAGTTAATAAAAAACCTATAATAAAAACTGACTTTCATAAATTTTTAATATAAAAAGTACTTACAATAGCCATGGAGTAATTATACTAAAATTAATGCTAATATATTGAAGATAATATTGTATTGCATTATTAAAATTATAAATGTTGTTGTATTATTTAAATTAGTGTTAATTTTTGGAAAATTATCATTAAAATAGTATATTAGTTTTGATTTGTTATCTAAAATATTCGTCAGAAATATGCCAATTAAGTATTACTGTTGGAATACAATCATAAGGACGAAAAAATTAAATTATTTTTGAGATTTTTTTCTATAACTTTTTTTTTTTTTTAAGTTCTTTTCAAAATTCACATTTCAATTCCATGTAAATGAAAAAGTTATTAGAAAGCATTTATTTTTCAAAATATAAAAATTTGCATTGATTTTTTTAATTATTTATAACTAATAAAAAACCTATAATAAGAACTGTTTAATGTTTCATAACTTTTGAATATAAAAAGAACTTACAACAACTATGCAACAATTATGTACTTATACTGAAATTAATACTAATATATCGAAGAAATATTGTATTGTATTATTAAAATTATATTTTTATTTTATTATTTAAATTAGTGGTAATTTTTTGGAAAATTATTATTAAAATAGTTTATTAATTTTGATTTGTTATAAAAAATGTTAGTCAGAAATATACCATCTAAATATGACAATGGAAATACAATCATAGCAACCAAAAAAAAAAAAATCAAAAATGTAAAAATACTGTTGAGATTTCTTACATAAAAATATTTTTTAAAATTCTCTTTCAAATCTTACCCATAGGGTAAGAAATTGCGCATAGATTTTCTCTAACTAAAATCCAATTATACTAAGATGACAGTGAAGTTTTTTATTACTTGTAGCATTTTTAAAAATAATTGATCAATTTATCTTTGACATTTATTTGAAAGAGGTGGATATAGTTCTACAAAATTATAATTCAAAATACAAATTTTCTAAACTATAATAATCGCTTAAATTATAAAGGCATGGAAATTTTAAGAACTGTTATAAGAAATATATAACAATTCAACATGTCAAACACACTTGAACAAATGCAAAAAAATTTAAAAAAAACAACTTTCTGACTAGACTTCTATTCAGTTACATGAGTTATCCTTTATTACTTTGAGACTCAGCCACGTTCACACAATAAGAAAAATTAATGGTACTATTACTATGGTGCACCATCACAGTCAAGGTAATTTTTGTAGCACAATGGTTTAGCTCTTTTTCAACTAATAGTAAACAAATAAAAGTTCTTGCTGTAGTCGTGAATAAGCTTAGCAATTTATTTTCTTGTTTTTATTCATTCAGATTCAGCTTGAAAAAGAATATAATTGAAGGTTCCCACTATCTTCCATTGTTTAATACACCCTTTTCATTTTTGTAGTAATTACTGTTAGCTTGTATTTGTTACATTTGCAAGATAGTATTACAGACATTTACCACATTTATTTTGGTTTATGTCTGTAATAATTTATGTCTGTAATTTTCTTGGTTTACAAATATATTTTATAAATAACGAAATAAATTTGTGATATAATTTAATTCTTGGATTTTTGACTTATGAATATTTGTTTCGTTGTTTCTTGCGTCTGGTTGTTCCATTCTTTCATTTCTATAGCATATCTTCAGAATATGAATGTATCTACAGTGTATCAAAAAAAAAAAGCATTGAGATAAAAGTAAATAGTAACTTTCAACATTTTGAGATACAATAATTAATGATTTAATTTCAATCAAATGCTTTTCTTACATGGCAAATTATCAAATTAAATAAAATAAATTAAATTAATTAAAATATTGTAAATTAATAATGAAATATGAATGTATTGTATTATTAACTTATATAAAAAAAAAATACTGGCTGGTACTTCGGTACATTTCCTGCTTTGGAATAAGTCCAACTTGATGATATACGTGCTATTTGGAAGAAAAAAAATTTATTTGGTATACTACCTATGTGCGGAATAAGACTCGTGTTCCTCACCCAAGTAGAATTAAGGAAAAAAAAATATTAAATTTGGTACATTTTTCTTTATGTAAGTATTTAAACTAACTGATGTTATATTTATTCATTTTAGTATTAAACGCTGAAGGTCTGATAGCCGAATGATTAGTGATCTGGTGCTCGGTGCCATAGATGTTTGCAGTGGTTCAGAATCACTTTAAATGCAGGTCCCTCTTTTAATATGTATGTCTGTTAGGCGTAAGGCTGATAACCTATAAAGTAAAAAAGAAAACGTTTGCTTATTTTTGGAATCAGCCAGTAAAGAGGCGGACAGCAATGATCCAACATAAACTGTAGTGCCAGGGGTTAGTATTAAAAATACTTTAATTATCCTATGCAATGCTATTAATACGTAGTAGGTATTATGCAAAATTATATTTGCTAATAGATTTTCACATGAAAGGATCAATAATTTTCCCTTTATGGGGAAATTTAGTTGAGCATACACCTTTTATTTGGAATACGACTTACGACCCTCAACCAGGTCAATTATGAAAAAAAGAGAGATAATCTAACTAAATGCTTTTGTTTTTATGTATTCTAGTATTAAACACAACTTAAATTACTATATACAGTGCCATTAATGCATAGTATGTCAGCAACAAAAATTTTTCATGGATTTATAGATAAATAGATAAATTTTTATTTGGTATGTGCTCTGCCTGATGCTCCCAGAATCTGGAAGGTTTAAGTACGTATACCGAGGTGCAACTGTAATGGATAACGCAGACAAAACTATTTTCATAACCTCAGTAAGTACTTTTTGATAATGTGTTGGTTTTCTTTTAATATTCTGACTACATATAGTTTTTTCGGCTTGGATTTTAGAAAATTTTCTTCTGTATTTCTTCATTTTGACACGAGTTTTCATCAAGTTTATTTTCTTGAAAATGTTATATTTACGAAATCTATCATTCAAAGGACCCCAAATATTCTGAATGGAAATTCTAACTACTTGTGGACTTATATAAAGCGCAATGTCTGCAAATAGACATTCCATTTCGGTCATTAACTTGATAAGGCTTGTTGTATGGCAATATGCCAAATTTTGAAAACTCAATTTAACATATAAATCTGCTCATTTTTCCTTCAATAAAATTGCAGCTTCTAGCCCCTATACCACTTATATAGTAGGCTATTTGGCTATCAACACCACGTTTTATAGAAATAGTCAGATCTATTATTATAAGTATCACATATGCCATCATCATTTGCTTCAATCATTACCAAAAATATCTTCAAATATATTTCATCTGCAAGTATAACTAAAGTCGAAAAATCTGAAGCATTTTTAATATAGGACTTTACGAAAGTCTTATGTAGATCTTTGATGGAATAATTTTTTCAAATATGCTTTATCTTTTATTTCCTCTCGTTTTTAAAATTATGAATTAAAAAAATCCAGTTTGTATACAGTAAATCACTTACGAAGTGATTCTATAGTATCAAAAAAAACATTTCATAAATTCTTTTTTATGTTAAAATATTTTTATCAGACATAAAACAAAGAATTTGGTTTTAAAAGATTTTAAAGAAGAACGAAATTTGAAGTCACAGATTACAATTTCTAAGGGAATTCAAAACTCTTTTAATGGGTCTCAAAGAAGATTACAGCCATGAATTTTTAAAAAACAAAACTTGTCTTTTACGGTTTAAACAATTTTCGAAGAATATTGGGAAAGACAGTTTAAGAGGACTTTTTGTGCCATCGATCATTGAAATTGAAGACTCTTAGTGATTTAGATTGGTAGTGATCGGAGATTATAAAGAAAGAGCGATATGGGACAATTTTATTGTTCAGGTTTTATTTTCGTTTAAATCAGTGGGCTTTGTTTTTGGCTTAAATATACTACGAACAGCCCATCTAAAATTTTGAAATGCCTTTCGCTCGTTTTAGTGATAACTCCACAGAATTTGTATTTTGTACGGAAAAAATCTGGAAAAGTCCCATGAAGCAAAACAGACTATAGATGAGGGGCACTTTATACAAATTACCACAATCAACTTTTTTTTTTTAAAAACAGATGACAACAACAATGCAGCCAGTGAATTCGAACTTTAATTCGAATCTTAGTCCACACACACTGCCTGCTCACGTTACTATTGGGCCACGAGTTACTTTAGCTTATTTTAAACATAGTTTTTCAATATACATGTTATTTTTTTAATATACGCTGTTATTATTACAATAATTTTTATCATATTATATTTTTTTTTTATCATATTATATCCTTACTGCTGTATATTTTATTGAGTGTATTTCATTGGTCGATCTTCTGTGCAATGAATGAGTTTGGCTTCTACTTATACAAGTAAGATTAAAGAAAGAATGTTGGAAACATAAAGTAAAAAAGAAATAATATTGGAAGCCTTCCCAATCTTTTTTCTTATAATTAGCATTGTTATAGGTATTAAATGATTCAAAAAAATTATGAACATAAGAAGGCATTCTGGACCCAAACATTCTAATTGATAGAAACAAAAATTACTTTTCCAAATTGAATGTTCATTTTCATAATACTATTCCTTCATCATTAACAATACCTCCATCATCACAACTGAAGCTATCAACCACAGTTGTAGGGGAATTTACCAAAATTATCAGCAAAAAAGAGGAAATGTGGGGATAAACTCATCAGTTTTTATGCGCACAAGTGTTAAAAAGAAGCAAGCCTCTCATAAGAAGAATCAGTCCACATTTAAAGTTAATGAGAAAAAAAACAATACATATGGAAATATCCGCAAAAAATAAAAATTCCACTGTTGATAATCCTTAATGGGCAATGATTTCTGTGTCTAGTGCTGAATCTATGTTTTATCCATTGCCGCATACCGACGAAATTGTATGTGTTTGTGTCGTTGTGTTTCTTTCGTGTTTGTTGTTTATTTCGCGTAAACAATGCCATACAGCTCTTTGGATAATCGATGCTTGGTTGTTTTTCACCATTGTGAACGAAAGTGGCACCCATTTATAAAAAAGCTACTAACCAAATACCCAAATATTCCCGGAATATAATGTAAATACTACTAAATTATATCAAGATACCAATAAGTCTACTAAATGATATCACGATACCTCCTGCAACGTCACTTTGCAATTGTCCACCAAGATTTTGTGAAGTTTTTGTTATATTTTCGTTGGCCGTCCAGAGAGTTCGATATCATCTGTGTTTGTACATAAGCCGCGGTTTGAAATCATCTACCACTGGCAAAAGCTTGTTTTTGATAGAGCAGAGTCTGAATAACACATTTTAAGCCCTTGCTAAACTTGAACAGTATTTTTTCCCATTAAAAAGCAATGTTTTATCAACACACGAAATAACTTTTTCCATTATTTTGAAAATTACAAAAATAATGTCACTTAAGCCAAGTCATCATAATGTCATGAAAATTAGACATGCGTTATTTGAAAGTGATACTAACCAAATGTGGCATGAATATGTAATTAAATGTGCCATCAGTTGATTAGCCCCGAGGCTTATTGATCCATGTGTTACATCTTGGTAATTTTAAATACAAAACAATTCAATGGTGAAATAAATGAATAGTTTAAAAAGCTAAAAACACGTTTTTAGAGTTAATCAAACTAAAAAGTAAAAAAAATTTAACATAAGTATAAAAAGACTGACGAGAAAATGAATGTCACTGTTCTAAAAGCGGTGCTCGATATCAATCATTATAATTTTTTTAACTAGTTTCATTCCTAAATGCTGAGTTAGTTTAAAAATGTCATACAAAGAACCCCACGCTTTTAGGACGGTGACATTCATTTTCCTCGTCAGTCATATTATTCTTATGTTAAATTATTTTACC
Source organism: Caerostris extrusa (assembly GCA_021605095.1). Taxonomy (NCBI): domain Eukaryota; kingdom Metazoa; phylum Arthropoda; class Arachnida; order Araneae; family Araneidae; genus Caerostris; species Caerostris extrusa. The sequence goes on along the minus strand of BPLR01004266.1, from coordinate 126,774 downwards.
TTTTAGTTTGATGAACTCTAAAAGCATGTTTTTTAGTGTTTTTAAACTATAATATTTAAATGAGGTCCCGGTATGGAGAAGTGGAACTATAGTTCTTACAATAATGTAATTGTGAGTAAAACAAGGCTATCGCTTAAAGTAGGGGCAAAATCGAGCCCAAAGAGTCAGTTACAAACAAACATACAGGTGAAACTAATATAAAAAGCGTATTAAAAAGAATCAACTGTTTTCTTTCTGAAAGATGCCTGTAAATGTTTCTTTGCAGCTTAAATAGTGTATATGAGGAGAAACAGATCTCAGGGGAAAAGTCAGTTACATATATACAAACATACAGGTGAAACTAATAAAAAGCGTGTTAAAAAAGAATGGCGGTTGTCATCAAGCTGTAATTGAAATGTAATTTTAAAATGTATTTAATTTTTTTTTTTTCCTGATCTTTTAATATTCTATTAAATACAACTAAAGATATGCAATTAGGAATTATGTAATTCTCATATATTCCTGTTTATTTTGCATACACAATGCCAAATAGCGGTTTGGATAATCGATGCATTGTTGTCTTTGCACCATTGGGAGCAAAAGCATTTGGTAATACCACAGAATATTAATGAAATAATACCCACAATATTATTATGTAATTCTATCACATGAATTAAGCAATTATCTGATTAAATCCTATAATGATTTGTTTCTATTTGAAATTATGTTATCAATAATTTAAATGTTTTTTCAACTAAATGCACTTTACAATAAATTTAGAAAAAAATCAAGCATGGCGTTTTTGTGACATTGTAATGTCTCACGCAAGTAATTAGTAGGATTAGTTAGTTATTTAACTTTTTCGCTTTTATTTCTTAAATTTCCCCTGAATGCAAAACTAAAAGGGTATTTCTCTACAAAATTATTCATAGTTAATCGAAAAAATCGCCGCATTTTAAATTATTGTTGTTGTCTAATATTAATTTTCCCAAGTACACTGTTTTTAAAAAACTTTTTAAATATTCAATTGCGCATTTGAATATGGAGACATAAAAATTAAATTTACTTTGTCTTCCTATGGAGATTATAAAAAAAAAATATGCTTTATATTAAAAACAATATATATATAAACTGTTAAATTTATAACCAATATTAATTAGACAGCATCATATATAAATATTTGATTATAAAATTATTACAAGCATAAAATTATTGCAAGTGTCAAATTGGTATTCATTGTAAAAACTGTAGAATGGACAAAATTCCTATCATGCAAAGAATTTATGAATACCGAGTTTTTCACTGAAAAAAATTTATGAGTATGTGTTTTTGCATAAATGTATGAGAAATTTTCACTTCATTCTTATCTAACTCACAAATTAGGCTCATCAACTTACCCATTCAATATTTCAATTTTCTTTAGCTCATTTTTTTCTTTCGTTATTTTTCTGGTAACTTTTGTTTTGCCAATTATTTAATTCCTAACAAGTAAATCATTCTTCTAATTGAGTTTTCTGTTCAGATAGAGTTATTCTGTTCATATTACTAAATAAAACCATTTATTATTCTAGAATATAATTGAGTGCTTTATTCCTACTGTTAAAATCTTGAATATATCTTCAGAAACATTTATATGAAAACACAAAAATAGATAACAATAAAAAGTTAATGTTTAACAATAACATAGGCGATGTAAAGCTTATTCTGGTGAAAATATGTTTAGTAACTGGTGTAATTTTGACGTATTGCTTATAATAAATGTAACGTAAGAAATTAAAATCACTGAAGGTGATCCCTAACTCTTCGGGATACTAACGTTTGATTTAGACCAATGTGTCACAAGATGAGGATCTTTATCAATTTTAAAACATTTAAAGTTTTTAAACTTGATTTTTATCGAAATTATTCAGAGGTGGCTCCTGTTACATCGGCTCGTTAACATCCCTAATTACGAGTACTCTTAGTAACGTATTTGTTTGAAATTTATTCTAACAGCTCTTGACGTCGCTTTGTTAATTAAAAATGTGGAAATCGAATATCGTTTGCTATGAAAATATGAATACTTTAAAAATTCTTGATTTAATTTGGTGGTTTTATGGGGTTTGGTTTTTTTATGATTATATGTTTTACAATACATTATATCTTAAATATAATGTACTGTAAAACCTAAACAGCTATTGTAACGACTATTTAATAATTACAGAAAAACCTAAAAAAAATAATGTTAATAAAGAAACTTCCTGACTTGTGACAAATTGACTACATGCATGGGTAACATTCAGTTCAATTACGCTGGTGACATCTGTTACAATCATTCCATTTAGAAATTAGAAGATTCGATAAGGATTGCGTCCTAAACCTATCGTTATGTTGTTATCATGGTGTTATATACACACCATATATAACATTATTTATATAAATCTATCATAAATATAAATAATGCTATATATGGTGTTATGTAAATAATATCATGTTATATATTGAGCTATGTAAATAATGTTATATATGGTATTAGGCAAATAATGTTATATATGGTATTATGTAAATAATGTTATATATGGTATTATGTCAATAATGTTATATATGGTATTATGTAAATGGTGTTTAAACCTGTCATAATTCTCATTTACCAAATGACAATTTTCCACAATATATCTCATACCACAGATAAATTCGGGGCAGTTACCCCAAACACTCCTCCTGGAAGGCAATTTCTTGTCTTGATCATCCGTAATTGGTCTGTTCGTGGTATGATTGAATGGGAGACAAAAAAGAAAAAAGAAAAAAAATTGAAAAAGTTAATATCTTTCTCTTAAAACTTTCAAGATGGTAAGTAGGGAGGTTCATATTCTTTTTGCATTTTATCGTACGAGGGCAAAATAATATCATAAGCTTGTTAGTTAATTCATAACGAATTATTTCTATTAGCTTATTGCTATTTTTGAGTAAACAGTTTGAAAGTTGGTTCAAATAGATGTCTCGTAGACTCTGACATAGAAAGTCTTTGGTGCTCAAGGGTAAAAATTTCTCATTTATATCGGTAGAAAAATACAAAAAAAATTATTTACCAATTCTAAAATACTTCTTAAAACAAAAGGAAGTACTTTTCATTTCTTACAAAATCGAATTCTCTATTGATTAAGTAACCAAGATAAAAACAAATGGATCATTAAAATTATTCGTATTCTTACTGACCCACTTTTTCAGTTTTAAAAAAATTAACAAAAAAAATGTATTATAAAATATCTTTTTTAATAACTTGGTAATAATGTTAAAATCTTGGAATTTAAATGGAATTCTAGGTCAATATAAATTTTTTTTCTGCAAATATGTGAATCTTTGTATTCACAAAAAATACATTATAAATAAAACCCCACATCATTAAAGAACTGTACAAATGAAAGGGATATCGGTAGATATAACAGGAAAGAAATGATAAAATTTTTTTTTAAAAGCATTTAATTTAAAATACTTCCACATAAAAATTTGAGATATTTAAAAAACCCATATAAATAGTACTTTTATAAATAATAAATAACCTTATCATTTTTTTCCTGAACTAATTAGAAAAAAATTAATCACTCACTAAAAGCTTACTTAAAATTGGCATTAACAATTATTCCAGTTATAAATCTTGCAATTCTTTTAAGTATTTATAAATTATAAATCTTCCAATCTCATCTAACAATTATAAAAAATAAATCTTAAAATAATTGCTAATCATTAATTATAAATCATAAAATTTCCAATTAAAAACATTAAATATAAATTTCAATTTTTAATTTAAATTATAAATAATGCCCAAAACTGAATTATAAATCTAAACCTTTCAATTTCTAATTATAAATTATAAATCTTTTTATCTCATCTAACAAGTATAAATTATAAATCTTGCACTATTGTAATCATAAATTATAAATCATAAAATTTCTGATTTTAAATATAAACCTTTCAATTTTTAATTTTAAATTATAAATCACGAAAACAATTTATTGGCTAAATCTAAAACTTTTGTTCTAATTATAAAAAAAAAGTTAAGGAAATCTTTCAATCTCATCTAACAATTATAAATTATAAATCTTGCACAGACGTTGCTAATCATACCCATTATAAATCTTGAAAATTTCTAATTTTAAATATAAACCTTTTCAATTTTTAATTATAACCATTATAAATCTTGCAATTTCTCGAATTACCGAATCCAAACGCTTTCAATTCCTAATTATAAATTATAAATCTTCCAATCTCATCTAACAATTATAAATTATAAATCTTACAATTTCTAATCATGGAAGATAATAAATCATAAAACGCGTTCTAATTTTCTAATATAAACCTACGGTTTTCAATTTTTAATTATAAATTATAAACTCAAAAACATCCATAATTATAAATCTAAACCCAATTTCTAATTATAGCGCCAGAAATCTTCCAATCTCATCTAACAAGTATAAATTATAAATCTTGCAATATGTAATTATAAATTATAAATCAGAAAAAGTATTACGTGATCAATAAAAATATATCAAACAAAATTTTTAATTAACGAAATTATAAATCAAGAGATTAATTTTAATTATAAATTATAAATCTTGCAATTTCTAATTATAAATTATAAATCTTGCAATTTATATCTAATTACAAATCATAAAATCTTGCAATTTCTAGTTATAAGTTATAAATCTTGCAATATTATCTAACAATTTTAAATTTATCAGCAACTGGCTCATTTAAACTAAATTCTATTTATTAGTTTGTTTATTAACAATATCATGTATATAATAAGTAAACTACATCATAAGAATATTTTTATTATTAAAATTACAAAAAAAATAAATCAGTTTAACAATAAACTCAGCATTAAAATTATTTTTAAACCAACCACAAAGAAAGGAAAGAAATAATCCAGGATATCTAATTGTTGCTGACATAATTGGGTCCCATAACAGGAAAAAGGAATCGAAGAAAAATACAAAACGGAAAAGAAATTAATCAACCACTTTCCTAATTACTTCCGAATCGGTTGTGATTTGGTCTCGTTTTGTTAATTCAATTTTGAAAACACGTTTAAGCCACCAAGAATCTTTTTTTTTTGCGTGATTTGAATTAATGTATTTGAAAGCAATAATAAGGGAAGTCAATTGTAAAAACAAATGTTTATTCTGAGATGTTTTCAGTGTGTACATACATCCTACTCACCGTTTCAGTGACTATTTTTATTTTCACTCGTGTGTGTGTCCTGTTTGTTTGGTTTTTACCATTAGGTATGACAACAATTCTAGGTTCATAGAAACATAAGGATTCACATACTTACGAAGAAAAAGCGTCTCTAATTGTAAGTATTTAAATAAAGAAAATGTATGCGGTGATATTTAAGGAGGAATTTCTGGAAAAATTCACGGTATGCGTGAGTTTGAATGCTCAAACTCGATGCATGTTATCTTTTCAAAATTGCAAGAACTTTTACCTCAATTTATTCGCTAGGATATATAAGAAAAACAACAAATTCAGCGTTGTTCAGGATATATAAGGAGGTTGCAACATATTGTGCCCCAGTAATTTTGGATGAAAACACCCATCTGAGAGTTTCACATCATTTGACCTTTTGAAGTTAATAAGAAGACATCTTAGCATGCAGATTTATCCTATTCATTCCCGCCATGGACGGGGAGTTTTTGATTAGTCTTCTCCTGTCAATGTTTATGAACCACGTTGCAAAGTCTCGGACTATACTAGATCTTTAACGACTTAATAAAAAAGGTTACATTCAGGTACAGGGGGACATTTTAGTTTTTAATTACAAGCATTATGTAAATATACAGAACTCTGAGTTATTACAAATTATTATTTACAAAGAAATGAAAATTAAAAATATAATTTGATTCACAACTGCAGTTCACTCCAAGGACGGATAAATTCAGAGTTCTCGATTTTATGATGAATCTAATTTTCACACGGCGTATCATATGCATTATGTAAACTTTCGTCACTCTGTCATTTGGCTGGAATACGTAGGCTCGGTAACCAACATGTGACAATAAATATATGGAAATTCATTGTTCCATCAATTAAAATGTTACAAATATGAAACATATTCTATGCCTATGTTTTCCAATACACAATAACCAATACAATACCAATAACCAAAACAATGTAACCAATACATAGCAGTGGTTTGTTCTCTATATTTTTAAGTCAACTAAATTTAGCTCTGTTCCAAACGAAATAAAATAGGGCGATATACTATATCAAATAGTTCAGTATATTAAAATAGCATAATAAAAATAAGTAATTTAAAGTCATATTGTTTAGTTTATGTTTATGTTTATTCTCTATAATTTTAAGTCACGATAGATCACATAGTTCAGTATATTAGAAGATCATAATAAAAATAAGACATTTAAAGTCATATTGTTTAGTTTATGTTTGTTCTCTAAATTTTTAAGTCAAATAAATTTAGCTCTATGCAAAATAAAAATTAAATAGGACGATTGATCACATATTTTAGTATGATCATAACAAAAATAAGGCATTTAAGTAAGGCAGTCATATTGTTTAATAGGAAAAGATATATAAAGTATAAAGATATATATATATATTAGAAGTTGTTTTTATTGAATGCGCATTGCATATCTCTGCAAAATAAATCCTCAAATTGATGCAAACAGCTTCACATCCCATTACCATCCTTTTTGTATACTTCTTAATTACGCTAAGGGACTTGGGTTATCAGGTACTCCATTCCAAAGGAATCCGGGACAGATTTTTGGCCTGCTCCGTTCTGGTATAATGATGCGTTAATTCAAATTCCACCATGTTAGTGTGGAGGGCAGGAAGCATTTCCGATCTCGATGCATAATGGAATTAGGTGTGGTATACGGATTCACAAAAACGAGAACAAAGTGAATTAGAACTGTTACTTTGCAACGAGTTGTTGAATTTCAGAATTTAAACAAATCACGAGTACATAGGACAAGAGGAGTTAAAATGTATCCACTTCATAGACAAGAAATATTAAAGTATAAAAGTATAAACTAGAAAGTATATTAAAGTTTAAAATATATTACTGTGCCCAAAAAGTAAAAAATTTTCAATTTAAAATTCCCGGAGTTCATGGAATTTAAATTTTTTTTTCTTTTTTAGGTTGCTGCACTGTCCCTGACATCTACTTGAAAAATGACATCAAAATATTCATTAATGTTTGAGTTACGCTTGGCTTTGTGAGACGCTAAAAAACTGATTCCTGCGATTTTTGAATTGTCTAAATTGATTGAGCAAAGAACTTGCATTAAATTTTGTTTGCGGAAACGTATAGAATGTTGCAGACGGCATTCGGTGAGCATTATATCCGAAAGAAATGTTTAGAAGTAGTATAAACAGTTCAAAGAAGATAGAGAACGTGCTGAAAGACGAAAAGTCCTATGGTCGATCATCAACCAAACCGACGACGCTTACGTCGAAAAATTAAAGATTTGGTGCTTGCAAACCATCGACTTATAATTAGAGATCTTGCCGACGAGGTTGGTATTTCAAAAGGGTCATTGGGCCTCAAACGCGTAAAATCTCGATTGGTACCGAAAACACTGAATGCGCTTGTTCACACTGCATTGATTCTTCGTGACTTTTTCGCCAAAAGGAAACCGATATCATTCCACAACTACCGTATTCACACCGTGCGACTTCTGCCTATTCCGAAACTCAAAAGATCACTCCAAGGACACCGTTTTGAGTCGATTGAATAAATCGGAATCACCGCGTGCTTTGAGAAGGCCATCCCTGATGATGACGTATTAGCATGCATTGAGGAGTGGAAAAAACTTGGTAAAAGTGAATTGTGTCCGGAGGAGGCATTACTTCGAAGGCGATGAAATAAATTTGGAAGAATAAATATAGAGTTTTTGAAAAAAATAATAATAGTGGTCTTACTTTTTGGGCACAGTAGTATAAGATATGCTTCTAAATATAAATAGAAATAAATTTTTTTTAAAATTAAAAATAATTCATATTAAATGTGCAGATTCACAAAAACGAGAACAAAGTGAATAAAAACTGTAGCTTTGCACGAGTTGTTAGAATTCGGAATTTAAACAAATCACGAGTACATTTGGGCATGGGGAGTTAAAAATGAGCCTGCTTCATAGTCAAAGTTTTAAACTTTAGTATAAAATATGCTTCAAAACATAAATTAAAGAAATTGCTTTTTAAAATTAAAAAAAAAAAAATGTCTGAATATTTTTTGTGCTTTTAATTATAAAAAATTGTTTCTGTTATGAGTGTTTCTGCTTTTTCAGTTAAAACTCTCAATAACTTTTTTTTTCTATTTAAATTATTTCTTTTTCCTCCATTTCCCTTCCTTTTGTATTTTTCACTCATTCTTTTTATCTCTTCTTATCTCTCAGTTTTAATAATGTGATTTTATAATGCAATGTTTCATTTAATTTTTAATAAATTGAATAGATATTTATTATTCTACATAAATGTGATTCTATAGCATCCATATGTTATGTGGCCAGCACAAACTTCATTACACCGAGAAAAGATTAAAATTCCAATTATTTCAAGAAGAAGTACTATGTTAAGACGCAGTTCACGAAGGAGACGAAGTTCAACTACATAATATTATTTATTTTATACAACACAAAGCAATTAATACAAATCAATGTCTATAACATAAAGCCTAAGCTACAACTAACAAACTTTTTAAAAAATGTTTATAAAATGGAATGGATTGCATTACGTTTGCCAGAGTTAACATTAGTCTGTGGAAATTCAGACTGAAACTGAAACGATTGTCATGGGAAACCACGCGTTACAGTTCTAATTTACAAGTTAATTGTTTACCTGGGACCTTAATGGCCGAGTGTCTAGCGCTCGGCGACACAGGGCTTCGGGTTCAAGTCGTGGCGGTGCTATAGATGTTTGTAGTGGTTCGGAATCCCCTTTAAGCCGTAGGTCTCAGTCTCCTATGACTGTAAGAGCGTCCCGGAGCAGGAGTCAGACTTCTACCTACTGGTGCTCCATCAGAACAGCACCCCTCCTTTCATAAGGGATACGACAACAAAAACAACAGCAATTGTTCACCTTCTCACTTTTATTTCAAACAAATAATCTTAGGAATGATATTTGAGGTACTATTATTTTCCTTATACAACTCAACAAAGGGCGTTCTGGCTTATGGGTTTATTTTACTCATTATCGGTAGTGACACGGGAGCTCTAAATTCCGCCTCACCTGTGAGATTTTAAATAGATGTCTCCTCATTCCGAAATCCAACGTCCTATCCACCAGAACTCCCAAGCATTAATATACTCAATCGATCTTTAACATATTTTTAAAAATAAGAGCAATAAACTAAAGAAATAACCGTTGTGATCATCAGTAGGTACCTTTAATAATAAATTATAGAAAATTTCTAGAACCAGATGGCGCCAAATGCTACCAGGTAAAACCAGAAATTGTTTTTGTTTAGTTAAAAAAGGACTAATAAGAATTTATTATTTTTGGCTAAATATAAAAATTAAAAAATAATAACTTTAGTGAAATTAAAAGATAAATATTATAGATTTTAAGTGCTAATGCTATACCGCATGTACATATATGAGAGAGAGAGACCAGCAGTCTTACTACTAGCTCGTGTTCTCGCGCTATATAAAAGCAAGTAAAAATAAGAATTTTGTAAATTTTATTAAGAAGAAGCATCATGTAAAAAGTGCAAAATCATCGAGCAAATTGCTTAAGATAAAATATTCCGACTAACCACTTATGCATAAACATAACGTAGAAAGTAAAACGTAAATAAGCCCACGTAATTGATTTTTTTAAAATAAAGAAAAAGTATTAAAAAGGAAAAAAAATTAAGATTAGCTTCAAAAATTTACATTTTAATTTCAAGAAAGTTTTTAAGGACAACAAAAAAAAAGAACAAGAAACTACACAGAAAATTATCTCGCCACCAAATGGCTCCAAGCAGTAATGGAGGTTTTTATTTTGTTATAACAAAATATTGTCAATTGTTTTTTCATACTTCACATAAAAGATTAGCTAATTCAGAGGAAATAGTTAACATGCTAAGTGTTATAGTTTATAAATTATGCTAAAATATACCCACGCATACATACATTTATTATGTAACAGGTGGGCCGAAACGTTCGTAGGCTGACACATAGATGGCACTACTAGTATTAAATCTATATGATTTTCAGTTAGCCCTCACCTTCAAAAGACACGTGTATAAATGTGACAGCTGTTGCACTATTAGTATGTGAGTTATAGCATTTTTAGTGAAGCAACTTTTTGTTAGTTTGAAAAAATGGATAAAAGGAATTTCGTGTGTTAATAAAGCATTGCTTTTTGGCGAAAAAAAATACTACTGAAGCCAAGGCTTGGCTTGATAAACATTATTCGGACTTTGCACCAGGAAAATCAACCGTAGAGAGTTGCTTGCTAAATTTAAACCAGGCGAAATGAGCACCGAGGACGATGTGCACGCAGTGGACGCCCCGAAGAGGCTGTTACCGAAGAAAACATCAAAAAGTCCACAAAATAATTTCTGATAACCGTAAAGTGAAGTTGATTGAGGTAGCTGAGACCCTAAAGATATCAAAGGAACGTGTTGAACATATCGTGAATGAATATTTGGATATGCAAAAGCTCTGTTCAAAGTGGGTGCCGCGCGAGCTCACATTCGACCCAAAACAACAACGAATTGATTCTTCTAAGCAGTGTTAGGAGCTGCTCAATAATAATAATTTTTGCGTCGATGTGTGACAATGGATGAAACATGGCTCCCTCATTTCCCACTGGAGTCCAATCGACAGTCAGTAGAGTGGACTCCACTTGATGAACACTAAAAATGCTATAACTGACATACTAATAGTGCAACAGCTGTCAAATTTATACAAGTGTCTTTTGAAGGTTAGGGCTAACTAAATAGCATATGGATTTAATACTAGTATCATCAGCCTATGAACCTTTCAGGACACATGTTAGATAGATAAAAATGTACCTAGAAAAAATGCTTTATCATTAAATATTAATAGCAGTACAATGCTAAATTGCATTTTCAATTGTGCAAAATTATTCTACAATCTCATTCATATTCACCAATGAGATGATTAATGATAATTTACGACAATTTTGCGCACTTTTAGGTGCTAAGTGATTTCATGATTTGCAAATACTCCGATATTACTGCATCATGATTTTTTTATTGTATTTTAATGCAACTAGTTAACTTTATAATTCTGTTTTATACTTTTTGGGAAACATTATTATAAAAGGAAAACCATGAATTTCCTTTTTTTTTTATGAAAGAACACGAAGGAACAAAAAATTGAAATTCATTGTTACATTAATTACATTACTCTGCGCATTACTAAATAAACACATCAACAACAAAAAATAAAAAAAAAATGTTTATATACATATATTTCCGCTATCCCGACCCGAGGCTCAGTGGTAACATGAGCCCTAGGACTGAGGTTCAATCCGCGACGGCTTTGTTGTAGATATTGTTTCAAAAACGACGAGACTCGAGGGCGTTTGTGATGTTCAGCATCTTGCCTCGTGAGTCGGACTATCTGGTGGGATTTTTTCAGGTTTTCTCTCATAAGCTGCGCAAATACCCACAGATACGTAGTTCCTCCTAAAAGTAATCCCAAGCCAAAAAAAGTTTTTATTGCATCAATTAGCTTAAATTAGTTTAGTTTTTATTACATCAATTAGTTTTTATTATATTTTCCAAAATGGATTTTTGAATTTATTCGTATATGAATCTTAGATAGTAAAAATAACTCAATTACTTTTATAAAAGTGCGCTATTGTATTAATTGATGCATTATTGTATTAGTTTAATTATTATTATTGTAATTGTTGTATTAATTTCTATGATTCACTTTTTTATCAAATTCAACAAAGATGAATCACTGAAATTCATTGAATTAGGTTTTTATTGCATTCATCATCATCATCATCATTTGCGTAACAGCCCCATGGTGGGCTAAGGCCGTCTGCCAAATGGCAGATTTCCAGAAGGAAGATGTTTCTTTTTACGGGATAACGTTCTCAGCCCTACGCCCAACGCTCTGCAGCGCTCTTAGACCGAGACCTCTGTTTTAAAATGGATTCCAAACCACTACAAACATCCATAGAAGTGCAGGGACTCGCACCCAAAACCTATGGCATGGAGCTCCCGAGTGCTTTTGTTACGTTACTCCTTAAAAATATTTTGGAAAAGTTTTTAATTTTTACGTCTTTCCCAACAATTACTCAAACTTCTTTTCGAATTAAATATATAAATTGCATCATAATTTAATAATTAATATAGTTTGTGTAGTACAAATTTATGCGCCGTACTTAAATCGAAGCAGAAAAATTTAAACATAATATACCGAATACTTATTTTAAAATGTAACATTTTTGATAATCTAATATATCTCGTAATAATAAATTGTTGATTAAATTTTGTCTCATTTGTGAGATAAATATATTTGCTATGACTTGAAAAGTAAGTATATTTAATTATAATATTAATAAATGTTTAGAAAATATTCCTGTTGAATTAAATATTTTCATATTTTGTTTTTGATGATGATAAGATTATTTTTGCTTAAACATCCATATATTTCCACTTCTATATTAATTTCTACTTATGAAATCTTGTTTACGTGCATCTAATATCTGGATCATAATAAAACAATTCGAAAGACTTAATTATCTTTTCCAGTGCGAAGATACGATCCCTCGTCTTCAAGACATAATTATTAAAATAAGCGATAATTAAACTTGCAAAATTAGGCTTTATTTTTACTTCGGCAAAGTTTTGTCTGCAGAACTGTTCTGCTTTGTCGATTCAAACTAATGAATTATTTGCATCATAATAATTAAACTAGTTTGTATAGTTCAAGTTTATACTGTATAGTTTAACGAAACATAAAAATTTATACATAATACCCCTAATAATTATTCTAAAACTTGTGCAAATTTTTGAATATCATATATATCTCTAATAATAGGCGAGACATAGTTTGTCTTATTTATGCAGTAAATATAGTAGCTACAACTTGAAAGTAACTATATTTAATTATAATATGTTGTTCTAATGCAGCTGGCTGCACAGAGACATTTAATCGCTATGCCATCCTCATGCGGCTGCACCAAGCTTGTTACTCATTTAACACTACACAGGTGGCACGTGTTGCTTGAAGATATGCTATGTCCGCGAGTTGCACTGCTCCAACAACGCTCTACGATGCACCTGGATAGTGCTAAATGAGTAACAGTGATGCAGCCCTTGCTTGTGGCATAAATATAACTGTATCTGCATTGCCAGCTACATTAGAAAATAAACGTATATTTTGAAATGATTCATTTTACTTTAATATTTCTTGTGTTCTGCTTAATTTTTGTTGTTTCTTATCACATTTGATAGACGGCAACATCTAGACCGTTCAAGAACCCATGTGGTCTCATGGAAGGAGGGGAAGGGAGGGCAACTTCTGTTGTGATGGAGTCCCCGTAGGTAGAAGTCTGACTTGGCTCCGTGACGCTCACGATTTTTACGGATAGGGTTGTCAGCCCTACGCTCAACTGTCATATTAGACCAACAGTTCATTCATGTCCACCTCGGCAGTAATTGCTTCATATGAAATTTTGTTTACGTAAAACTAATATCTGGATCATAATAAAATAATTCTAAAGACTTAATTATCTTTAGAGAAGTATGAAGATATGATCCATCGTCTTCAAGAGATAATTATTAAAATAGGCGATAATTAAACTTACGAAATTGGGCTTTATTTTTACTTGGGCAAACTTTTGTCAGCAGAACGCTTCCATTCTATCGATTCCAACTAATGAGTACTTCATTTGCCAAACTGGTAATTTATTTCGAAAACTCGGAAACCTAACCCACCATCAATGAAGACTCTTTGCATAAAATATAAAATAAATAAGGAAAATATAATTGAATTAAAACCGACTTAAAATGAGGATTACCCTAATGCTCGATTTGCGTGAGAAACTTTTCACACTCTTTGCGCGAAATAATTGTAAAAAGGCGAAAGTGCTAAAATAGTTTTAATTACACTAGAGTATGGGAAGATACACATTTGCAAATGAAAAGATTCAAAGATTTTTTACAAAGTATGAGGTGTTTTTTTTTTCCTATATAATATTCAATATGGGCCTGAATGGCCGAATGGCTAGCGCTCTGGCGCTCGGTACCACAGGTTTCGGGTTCGAGTCCCGGCGGTGCCATTTATGTGTGTAGTGGTTCGGAATCCACTTTAAACAGTAGGTCCAGGTCTAATAGGATCGTAGAGCGTTGCGGGGGCATTGTTACTCCGCGTCCGTGGCTTATCTTCAAGTTACACGAGCCCCCTGGGTAATGCAAAGTGAGTAACGTCTGTGCAGCGTTTGCCTTAAGGCATCTAAGACGTCCATGTCGGTTTCCCAGCTGCATTGAAAAAAAAAAATATTCAATATAACACTTTTAAAACTGAAAAGTTATTTTCAATTTCAATTAAATGATTAGTCAAGGTTAAAAATTCTAGGTTATAAATTGTTTTATTGAGATATTGTGTATTATTGTTTTAATGTAAAAGATAATTAAGTATAAATGAAATTCAAGACACCAAAAATGGATAAAAATAAATATGTTATTTAGGAATAATTAATATTTTATTTTGAACTGGGACCTGATGGCGCTCGCTACCACTGGCTTCATGGCCAAGTCCTTGGTGGTGTCATGGATGTCTGTAGTGGTTAGGAATCCTCTTTAAACAGCCAGTGCAAGGTCTAATGTGATCGTAGAATGTTGTGGGGGTAGTGTTACTCGCGTCTGTAACATATCTTCAAGCTACGCGTTCCTCCTGGGTAAGGCTAATTGAGTGGTGCAGCCTTTGCTTATGGCATAAAGATTAATTCTCTCTCTATATTACTAGCTGCATTAGAAAAAAACAAACGTTTATTTTGAAATGATTAATTTTACTTTAATATTCATTGTGTTCTGCCTAATTTTTTTGTTGCTTCTTATCTCACTTAGTAGACAGCAACATCTAGATTAGACCAAGAAACTGTGTGGTCTTAAGAAGGATGGAAATGGACGGCAACTTCTGTTGAGATGGAACGCCTGTAGGTAGAAGTCTGATTTGGCTCCGTGACGCTGACTTTTTTTTACGGGTAGGGTTGTCAGCCCTACGCTCAACAGTCATATTAGACCAACAGTTCATTCATGTCTACCACGGCAGTAATTGCTTCATGTGAAATTTTGTTTACGTACAACTAATATCTAGATCACAATAAAATAATTCGAAAGACTTAATTATCTTTTCCAGCGGCAATATGATTCATCGTCTTCAACACATAATTATTAAACATGCTAAATTAGGCTTTATTTTTAATTGGGCAAACTTTCTCCAGCAGAATTCTTCTGCTTTATCGATTCCAACTAATGAATACTTCATTTACCAAACTGGTATTTTATTTCGAAAACGCGGAAACCTAACCCACCATCAACGAAGAATTTTTGCATGTAATATAAAATGAAAAGGAAAAAGATAATTGAATTAAACCAACTTAGAATAAGGTTTACCTTAGTGCTCGATTTGCGTGAGAAACTTTTCACACTCTTGCCGAAATAATTGCAAAAAAGTGGGAAAGTGCTTTTTTTTTAAAATAGTTTTAAATTACTCCAGAATTAAAACGTATGGGAAAGATACACATTTACAATTGAATAAATGGAATGAAAAAATAATTTTTTTTATACACTATGTGGGTTTTTCCCTTACAGAATATTAAATATGGCACTTTTAGAACTGAAAAGCTATTTTCGATTTCTGTTAACTGATTAGTCAAGGTTAAAAAGTTTAGACAATAACATATTTTAATTAGATATTGTGCATTATGATTTAACGTAAAAGATCAAGGCACCAAAATTGTTTAAAAAATAAATAATTAATTATTAATACTTCATTCAAAGCTTATTTCGAACATTTCATATCGTTTATTAATATTTTATTTCAACGCTTATTTTGAAAGTTTTATAACGGTTATTAATGCTTTATTCAACGTTTATTTTGAAATGAGGCCTGATGACCGAGTTGCTAGAACTCTGGCTCTCGGTACGATAGAGTTCGAACCGGCGGTGCCATGGATGTTTGTAGTGTTTCGGTCCCGATCTATAGAATCGTAGAGCGTTGTGAAGTAGTTTTACTCACGTCCGTAGCATATCTTCACCCCACGTACCCGCTGGGTAATGCTAAATGAGTAACAGCTGTGCAATGCAGCCTTTGCTTATGGCATAAATATAGCTGTATCTGTATTGCCAGCTGTATTAGGAAAAACAAACGATTATTTTGAAATGACCAAGCCCAAAACCCGCGTGGTCTCATGGAAGGTGGGAAATCTAGGGCAGCTTCTGTTGTGATGGAGCAATTATAGGTAAAAGTCTGACTTGGTTCCGGGAAAGCTGTCTTTTTACTGGGTAGGTTTGTCAGCCCTACGCCTAATAATCATATTAGACAGGGACCTACGTTTTAAAGTGTATTCTGAACAACTCACTGCAAACAACTGTTGAGACTCGGATCCGTTATCGTTGACATCAAACGCAAGAAAGCTAGTTACTCGGCCATTAAGTCCTACTTATTTTTAAATGTCTAAATGTATTTCTTTTTAAAAATTTGAAATGGTAACTTTAACAAGTTGTTATAAATATTAATAATTATTATATATTATCTTACTTCTTAATTATATTTCTTATCATATCCTTTTAATGATTAGTATAAAATACAATTTTTTTAATTTAATATTTTGAAACAATTCTTTATGTCTTTCTTAACCGTAATATAACTTATATCAATTCTGGTTTCATTTTCACTATATTATTTGATATTTGTAGAAAGCATTACATGAGAAAAAAATAATATTTCTCCGTCAATGGCCATTTGTTGATGCCATTGCTCATCATTAGAAAATGGCATTCTCACAAATGCTCATCGCATTGAAAAACTCAAACTGAATTGCATAATTAGAGCTAGTAAATACTATACAAAAAACCAAATCAGAGAATAAATTTTAAAAATAAATTAAAAAGAGGAAAATATATTTTAAAAGCAGACATCTAAATGCTTTCAGTAAAAAGTCAAAATATTTTCCGTCAGTAATGAACAAATTTACAATATTACAGATATTTTTGCATATGAGGATGTTTGCTGCTTTTTGGAGCGAGAGAGTTTCATTTTCTAACAACAAAGAAAAGGCAATGAGTTATTATGCAAGTATCGAAATATTTATTCACAGTCATGAACTTATTTAATAAATTCCTTAACAACAAAAAGACTCTGTTTTTTTCCCTTTCTGATTCTGGAACCCCGCTTTCCACTTTTTATATGCCATGAACTGCCCATTAGAAAATTAAAGAAAAAAAAAAAAGAAACGATATTTTTATTTCGCCATCGAAACGTATCAGCACCAGTGTTAAAAATTTCTGAAAATTAAGAAGATTCGGAAATATTTCTAGGCGCCGACAGATGGCGTTGAATGGGCGTGGGAGTTCCGAGAGTTCTCGCACAGATTTTCATTTCACACAGAGATAGTATGACTAATCATACAAACACAGATGCCTAATTATGCATACTTGAAATATGACATGTATATGTATGCTTGCTATGTATACAAATGTCTGAAATGGTGTATATATCCTACATGCAAATATACATAGCATGCATACTGAAATCTATGACATGTATATAGTATGATGTATACTTGAAATGCATATATTGAAATGTCTGATGCATATAAATCTATGTGTATATATCATACACTTCAAATATACATAGCATGCATAGAAATCTATGAATGTATCTAAAATGTCTGATACATGTATATGTATGCTTGCTATGTACTAAATTTGAAATGTCTGATGTCTGATATGGTGTATATATCCTACATTTCAAATATACATAGCATGCATACTTCAAATTGACATGTATGTGTATTGAAATGTCTGATATATATGGTGTATATCCTATTTCAAATATACATATACTGAAATATACATGGAAATGTCTGATGATATGTGTATGTATGCTTGCTACATAAGTGCATACTTGAAATCTATGACATGTATATGTATGCTTGCTATGTATATTTGAAATCTATGACATGCATATATGACATGCATATGTATTCTTGCTATGTATATTTGAAATGTCTGATATATATGGTGTATATATCATACATTTCAAATATACATAGCATGTACACTTTAAATGTAGGGCGTTTTTGTGTATGTTTACTTTAAATGTATGCATACGTGTATGATGTATATTTTGCTATGTCATGCTTGACGTAACTATGGAGTGCAACTAAGAGCCATACAGTGCTTGTACGATGTTTACTACTCAAATATACTATAACTATAACAAATGTATGGCGTGTTTTGTGTTTATACTTTAAATGTACGGCGGTATGATGTATATTTATGTCATGTTGGCTGCACAATAAGAGTCAGTTCTCATACGAGAGATATTCTGCAAACCGATCGTGAATCATGGACGATCGGTATAAAACTCCAGATATGGTGGATATTATAGTAAGTATGGTATAGGACAATTCGAATTTGTGGGCACAGATTATGTTGCATCTTATCGAATGTCTCGTAGCAGCATCTGGAGACATCTGCGTTAAAATGAAATACATCCTAAGTTCATCCTTTTTTTTTACTGCTGACCATTTTACTTTAATTAAAATGCTTATTCACTTATGTGGTGACTGGTATCACATATCTGGTATTTTCTACAATACAGGGTCAGAAAACACTTCCAACTCTGTATTGTTGTGCGATTTCGAGTCGGCTTCGTGTATCCTACCTCTTCTAGATAATTTTAAACCCGATGCTGAGACATTCCTCAGAGTCATAAGGGATCACCTCGACAAAATTTTGGAAAAGTAGGATCAACCTTCGGCATGCATTGTAACCTCTCGGCCTATATTAAACCTATAACAACTTCAAGAAGCACTTTCAAGTTCATGGGGACAATTTAATTTTTATTTGCAAGCACTATATATATTGAAATAATAAACTCTGGGTTATTATTCAAAGAAATGAAACATTTAAAATAATTTGATTACAAATGCACTAATCATCCACGAAGTATAGTTCACTAGAAGGTCGGAGATTTTTCAGATTTCTCGAGTCTACGTCGAATCTAATTGCCTGGTCTGCGGCAGACCTTAATTACCACACCTCAATTATCAGTCTCATTATCCAAGACATTGAATATCTACTATCAGATTTGAGTGACATTCATCAGTACAAAACACTAATTGCGTGTCATATAACTATCCACAACACTTCTTGTCTGTTGTCAAATTTGAATGATAGGTTGATATTATGTACTTGGCAAAGAATATAAATTCCTCTCTTCTAGGAATGAAATGGCAAATCTCTTCCCGTGAGAAGAAATGCTACAACATCCTTAGTTCCCCATTTTTTAATTATTGACCATTTTATTTTTGGTATACATTGATTAATAAACTACATATTCACTTATTTAAATGATGTCAGTACACTATAGTATCAAAGAATTTTCGACTCTATTTAGTATGTTATTCCAAGACATTTATATGCATTTAAACTTTAATTCTTAGAAGTTATAAACTTAGTGTTAAATACATTCTGGTTAACTATCTTAATAAAATAAGGGCATTGACAACCGTCCTGTTTCTTATTTTCAGCCAGCAAAATAACACTAGGCAGGAATTCCACTTTGTGATAAATTAGATTTATCTCCCTCAGAGATGCCCTACAACCATTAATTACTAGCTATTTAACGATTAGAGCTATCAACATTTGGAACACATATTCCAGATAAATTAAGAGAGACAAGTTTAATACTTTATGATAAATATATGATATCCCTTTATTATACAGCGGAAAATGCTTGATTTAATAAATGTAAATCATTCCAATGGTGTCCAATACTAATAAGAATTTTTATTTGTACATTTAATTCAATTATTTATTATTAAGAACAGATGGGAAACTAAACTTTTAATATAGGGATAGTTTTATTTGTTTTAATGGACCTGAAATAGGATTAATAAACATTTATCAATTCAGTTTTCTTTTTCACATCTATAAATTGACAAAATAAAATTTTCTAATAAAAATATTATTCATGAAAAATGATATAAATCCTCTCCGTCTGAAATAATTTCAATTCCAGGTTTTAAAAGCTACCATACCATATGTACCATATATTTTTAATAAAAGAAGAATCATTTGTTAACTATTTATATCCTTACAATAGACGAATTAAAAAGACAATTCAAATGTAAAATAGCTAATTTAAATTATGTGGGTTTTTTGTGGTTTGTGGTTTTTTTTAATCCACAGACTTCAGGTTTAAATCCTGGCGGTGGTATTATGTTTGTGAGTGGTTCGGAATCCATATTAAACTATAGGAACCAGTCAAATTATCCCAAATTGTTACAAAATGACCGTAAAAACGACAAACCAAGCCTTTTAGGATCCTGACTTTTTCAACCAAAAAAAAACACACATTTAAATTTCAAATAAATATATCTAATGAGACAAAAACGTTTTTGCATTGATATTTAAGTGTCTTTTTCTTGAGATATGGTTGAAAATAAAGGGTAATACGAAAGGCTTCTTTATGCTTAACATGGGTTTTTGAATCTGTATCTTATAACAGTCTAATAAATTATGCCATTCTAATGGCTAATAAAATCTAAATTTTGTTAAAGAAAATGACAACATTTCTTCATTGCTAACTAAAGCAAATATACGATTTTTTTCATTAATCAAAATTTTTCAAATCTGCAGATATACTTTTTGCCCTTGTTTAAGTTGTTTCTTGAGACCCACTTTGTCGTCAGCAATATCTAGACAAAGTCTATAAACCCGTGAGGAAAAACCGACGTGTAAAATACGGAGTCATCACCATAATGACTTAAATAAAAAAGCCTTTGGTCCGAATGACAGTGCTTCTTGCCCTTGACCTTGGTTTTGCTTCACACAGACATGGGACAAAAGGGTTCGAGAAAACTGACTTTATACCCCCAAGACTTGGGTGCCCATTTTAGTCGCCTTTTACGACATGCATGGGCTACAGTGGGGCTATTCTAGCCCTGACCCACACGGAGTCTTGTTTTAGTAATAAGGTTAATAGTAAACGCAATGGGGATCAGTAAACGCAGCAGGTAATGTTTTCATGAAAAAAAAAGAATACAAAGAAAAATGGAAATTTTATAATGTTTTTAAATTATAAACAGTAAGATGCTGTTCATCTTTCATCAAAAACATCTTCGTCGAAACATTCCCTTAAATATAAGATATTCACAATAAAATTATTCATTCAAATAGATTCACGATCCAATCAAATGAGACTTCAATAAATCCCTTAGATATTGTTAACTTCCTAGAAAGTTGAGAAATAAAGGAATCACGCCTTGAGTGCTGAAAACTAAACTCATTTCCCGATGCAATTCCCTTTCGCAATCATTTTAATTATATGGAAGTAAGCATAAAGCCATCAGGAACACGCGTTTCCACACCCAGACCATCCAATAAATGATAATTTCATAGAACCGCCCATGCATAACGCTTATAATTAACACCATTATGCTGCATCGTACGCTCTGCAGCCAACATTTTCCGCAGAAGACCTCGATTCCGCTTCACGCCTTCCTGCTTCCCGGACATTCCGCAGAGCCGGATCAAAGCCGGAGATTCCAATTTGTATTAAGTGAACTACTTATTCTCCAAATTACATTCGACCAACCTACTTCAATCTGATTCAATGCGTTGGATAATGAAGAGATCCTATTGGTTCAGGCAAATGTGAGTGTCTTTGAGTCATGCAATTCTGATTGCTTCATCAACACTGTCCAGTTATTTGATTTGCTGGATTTCTAGTCATATAAATAGTTAGCCTGGCACCAAAATTCATATTCAAAATTCATATTCTGACCAAGTGAACTAGCTGAATTTATAACAGTCAAATGGTTTTATTTAATCTGAAATAATACCGCAAAGATATATATAAAGACTTACTATATATGCAATATAAGGGATTTACCAATTGGACTAACGATGACGAAAACATAGAAGAAGCTATTGTAAATAAAAGATAATTTTGATAGAACAATTATTTTGTTAACTGAAAATAATTTTAATTTTTAATATTTAAATATTCTCTAATTTTAAATAAATAGTGGATCAGTTTCCAAGACCAATGGCTGTCTAGTGGTCTATTGTTATAACAAGCTATAATTAACATATCATGGATGTTTGTGAGTGGTTCAAAATTTTCCAAGCAAAACTGTTCCGTATCAGTCTAATATGATTTTAGGGCCTCGAGCAGACAGATACCAATCCGGTAAAAACAAAAAAGCCTCTCCTGTGTCGAAATCTGCAAGTAGGCAAGACAGCATTGGCACATCATAGTGCTGTTGCGCCATTGATGATGAGGAGGATTACTAATAAAAGCAATGTGTTAAAAAACAAGTAAATATAGCAGGTAACACGTTTGCATGGCAAAAACCATATAAAGAAAAATAGTAACTTTATAAACTTTTTAAATAACCAGTAAGATGGTGTTCACGTTCATCGAAGAACATTTTCGTCGGACGATTGCTTTAAATATAAGATATCCGCAATAAAATGATTCTTTCAAAACGATTCACGATCCAATCAAATAAAACTTCAATAAATCCCCCTAGACCTAAACTTCTAAATTCTTGAGAAAGTTGAGAAATAAAGGAATCACACCTTGAGTGCTGAAAACTAAACTCATTTCCCGCGATGCAATTCTTTTGCAATCATTTTAATTATCTGGAAGTAAGCATAGACCATCAGGAACACGCGTTTCCACACCCAAACCATCCAAAAATGATAAATTTCACAGAACCGCCCATGCATAACGTTATAATTAACACCATTATGCTGCACCGTACGCTCTGCAGCAACATTTTCTGCAGAAGACCTCGATTCCGCTTCACGCCTTCCTGCTTCCCGGACATTCCGCAGAGCTGGATCAAAGCCGGAGATACCAATCTGTATTAAGTGAACTACATATTCTCCAAATTACACATTCGACCGACCTACTTCAATCTGATTCAATGCGTTGGATAATGGTGAGATGCTATTGGTTCAGGCAAATGTGAGTGTCTTTGAGTCACAGCCCTGATTAGCTGCATCAACATTGTCCAGTTATTTGATTTGATGGATTTCTATTCATGTAAATAGTTAGCCTTGCACCAAGATTCATATCAGCCTGACCAAGTGAACTAGCTGAATTTATAACAGTCAAATGGTTTTATTTAATCGAAATAATACAACTTATATATATAAAACTATACTATATATGCAATTTAAGGGATTTATATTGGACTAAAGGTGACGACCAAAATCATTGTAAAAGAAGAAAATTTTAATAAAAGAGAATTTTTTTAGTATTTAAATATTTTCTAATTTTAAATAAATATTGGATCAAATTCAAAGACCAATGGCTGTCTGGTGGTCAATTGGCTCTCTCTCTGGCTTTTTGGTACCAGTACGAGCCTTTGTTAACTAGGTTTGAATCCTGGCGGTAGCATGGATGTTTTATTGGTTCGAAACACATGTTAAACTGTAGGTCCCGATCTCATTAGCCTAAAATTATGTGTTGGCCTTGAGCCTGATTGGTTACATAAACACTGTCTCTCTTTATTTGATTTGCTGGATTTCTTAGAATGTAAATAGTTATCATTGTACCAAGAATCTTACCAGCCACAGTTACCCAAGTGAACTAGCTGAATTTATAACAATCAAATGTTTTTATTTAATGGAAAAAATGCAACAATTTATATATATAAAATAAAATAAGCCGTACTATATATACAATTTAAATGATTTATATTGAACTAACGATGACTACTAAAATCATAAAACAACTGTTGTAAATAAAAAGAGATTTTTATTAGAACAATATTTTAAAATTAGTCTTGAACTTTAATATTTAAATATTCTCTAATTTTAATAAAAAAGTGGGCCGGGTGCGTAGTTTAAAAACTGAAGATCTATTATCATAAGTTATGTAATTATTGATTCTACAAAAAACTGCAATTAATCGACTAGGTTTGGTTCTTGTATGTCATTTTAATACATGATGGACAGATCCCCCTACCTACTTAGTCTTTTCTAGTCCTTTTAAACTATAATTTTAAAATAAGAATATTAATAAAAGCAATTTCAGACTTAAGGCACACTGGCTATGTGCACAGTTTTCATGCAGGAAAAAGTCAGTATCAAGTCCACTGATGGCGTCAGTTGCAATCACTGATTTGAGAAAGGAGAACACTAGATGGCAACAGAGCTATTTTTTTTTTTTTTTGTAAAGCATCTTGAATCGATGGTTAAACTGCTCGTTTAGCGGTTTTCGGATAGTCTTCCATATAATATGCAAATAAGGCTCATTTACCCACATAGGTCTCCTCGCAAGGCTATATCCTCAGGCTCAACTCTGTTTGTGACAGAATACAAGGGCTAAAACGTTCACAAGGTTTAAAAAAGAGGAAGTGAGATGTTAAGAATGCAATTTATGAGAATAAAAAAATTATTTTTACTATTGCAAAAAGAATACTTTTTTTCTCTCATACCATTTATTTCCATTCGAATCAATTAATCAGTATCAGCTACTATATTTTCTAATACGAATGCAAATGTGTACCAACACAATAAGAATATATTTTATTTTGTTCAAGTTTCGCTTATTTAGATGAACTTTTAACAAATATTTTTTATTTACTTCTTGATGAGTATTGCCAATGATTGTAATGACCTTGAGAGTACTGCCAACTTTTGGCCAAGTTCTATACTGTGTTATAGGACTTGGCCAATCTTCTTCTGGGGATTAATTAATGAAGCTTTTGTCAATTTAAAAATGTTGGAAATCTTTGATGTAAAGAATTTGTACAGAAATTAATTTAGTTCAAATATTTAATTGAATTTATCATAATTATTTTTATTCAAAAGGAAATTTAAAAGGAAGATTCTAAATTCAACATTTTACACTTAAATGTTTGTATTACTCGCAATGAATTTGCAAATGCCTTTGGTTAAATATTTTATGAGTTGCATCAACAGTGGTAAAACAAGTTTCAATAATTGAGTTGTTAATCAGAAATTCGATTTTGTCTGTCAAATATAACCACCCTTTTTAATCTCAACATTCAAATAGATGATGAATAGATTATTTTTCAACAAAAATAAATAGATATCAGAAAATAAAACAAAAATTATCTATGCAATTAATTAAGTTTATTCCTATATTTGTGCAAACGATTGCAGAATATATGAAGCAAAATAATTCAATGTGGAATTCTTAGAGCTGAATTCTTACTTTAAAAACAAACTTGACGTATTTTGATTTGGAGCTATATTCAATTTCTATCGGAAGAGATTTCCATTTTGTTGTCGGATAAAAAGGAATATATTCTGAGTCGAAAAACAAGTCGTAACAAACCCAATAGCTTAAAGAAAATGCAATAGAAAGATCCTCGAGGCCGTGAAAAGATGTTTATGTCGTATCGAATCTGAGAATTTGCTTAAGAAATTGGGAGTATTTGCAGTATTTCTGATCTAACTACGAGATTGGATGGAAAAGGAAAGATATATGCTGTAATTTTACCTATAAAGCTGGAAAAAAAGTTACAGCAAAAAAGATCTTCACTTTTATTTCTGATAGAAAAAACTTAATTTTAAAAAGATGTCTATCAATTTGGATCTGCATTAACTTTTTTTTTTATATTTTCATTTTTCTTATCATTTTTTTCTTATTTTTAGCATTGCCTTTTGCTTACAATTGATGTCTACTACTACATACTAAGTTAATTGGTAATTATTCATTAAATTAATATGTTATATAAAATAAATGTTTTTATAATTTTTTATTACTAATATTAATTTGTTTGTATATTTTATAATAATAATAAATTTTATATTAATGAATATTAATAATTTATTATATAATTATATTATTATAATAATTATATTATAATTTTTATAATTTATACATTTTTAATTTTTATTTTTAATATATTATTTATAATTTTATAATAATAATTTTATTATATTTATTTATATTGTTTGTAAAATTTTTATTTTATATTTTTTAAAAAATTTTTTAATAAAAATAATAAATTTTTATTTATTGTTTATTTTTTTTTTTATTTTATATTTTTTTTATTTTATAAATAAATTTTACATTTATTTTATTTTTTTTTATTTTCAATCAAATGAAATTATATTATTTTTATAATTTTTTTTTTTTATTTTCAAAATTTTTCCGTCGTGTTTATCAGTATTTAAATGCAACACTTAAGAAATACTCACATATTTATTTCTACACCTAACATTAACATAAATTAATTTATTTTCAATTTAAAAATAAAAATAAACATAATATGTAAAAACATAGATTTACCATAATTCATTTTTGAATAAATGTATTCTTTTAAATATTATTATTTCTTTCTTTAAAAACCGTATTAAAATTTATTCATTAATTCTGATTAAAATATATACAGCCAAATTCAAATATAAAAGATTCACAACCAAAAAGTATGTAAATCATTTTTATTATTGGAAGTAATTATTCTTTATCAGTCATAGTTCAGCTAAAAATAATATTCAAAAACAAGAAAAAAAAAAGTAGCCATCTTTAATTAAGTCAAATTATTTATATTTATATAGCATGTTTTTGTTTCATTAGAAAAGTTTTTATTTACAATGCGCATTGTTCAAAAATAAAAGCATAATTAATGAAGCATATTTTTAACATAAAATTAGCCTATTTCTATTGAAAACAAATTTTCTTTAGTCAAGGTGCTGTTATATTTATTTAAATATTTATTAAGATAAAAAATCATGAAATCAAAACTCATATATAAAATTTTTAATATTGTAAAAACATCCTAGTATCAAAAGATTATACATTAAATTTTTATTTTATAAAAAATCGTAGAATCCAAAGTTATAAGTTAAACCCTTTGAAAAAAAATGTTAGAAACAAAGATGTTATATTAAATTTTTATTGAGATAAAAAAATTTACTTTCAAAATGTAAATTGTGATATAAAACTTTTATCGAGATAAAAAAAATCGTAAAACAAAAGTGATAGCTTAAATTTTTATTGAATAAAAAAAATTGTATAATCAAAAGTGATAGCTTAAATTTTTAATGAGATAAAAAATTGTAGAATCAAATCAAAAGTGATAGCTTAAATTTTTATGAGATAAAAAAAATCGTAGAATCAAAATGATATTAAATTTATAATGAAAAAAAAAATCGTAGAATCAAAACTGATATATTAAATTTTTTTATTAAAAAAAAATAGTAGAATCAACTGATATATTAATTTTTATTCAAATAAAAATGGTAGAATCAAAAGTGATATATTATTTTTATTCAAATAAAAAAATGGTAGAATAAAAGTGTTATATTAATTTTTTATTCAAATAAAAAAAAATCGCAGAATCAAAGGTGAAAATTTGACATAAAAAATTCTTAGAATCAAAACTGATAATGTAATTCTATTTTTATTTGTGTAATTTCCACTATATTTTAAAAATATAATGAAACTGTGAAATATTTCAGTTAAAAATTTATTAATTTTTTAAAATTACAATAAAATAATAATTTGGGAATTACAATGTTCTCGATTTATTATTTTATGTAAGTGATAAATAAATATAACAGTCTTTATTTATTTTGATGGAAAAGATAAAAATAAATTTATATCCTACATTGTTCACAAGTTTCTTCTTATATATCAAAATTCCATTAAAAATACTATTTAATTCGTTTTTTAAATATTTACTTTTTCTATAATTGAAAACTGTGCTAAAAAATTTCAATGTAATATATTTTTGATGTAAAAAGAGTACTATTTAGAATTACTTACCATTCCCTACTTTGGGGATTTTAATTTCGCCGAAATGCAATATAGAAATCTTTATTTCAATACTATGTCAAAATTGCAGATGAAAGAGGACTTTTTTCCTCAAAATAATACTCTTGTTAGTTTGATACTGAAGTATTTTCAAAGATTGAACAATTTACAAAATGGTTTCATGTAAAGAATATTCAAAAGCACGAAAAGTAAAAAGAAAATACGTATTTTCAATTCGCGATAGATCCTATTACATCGCCGTATTTGGAAGCTGCCATTGAATGCCTTATAAATCTGAATAGGCAACGAATTTTCTGTTTCGTTCCTTCTAACGCAAGAGACTTTTAAAAATAAAAAAATATAAGAAACGGTTCCATTTTTACCTTTCAGAACGTAACAAATACCAGAATGTTTTTCATTAGTTGTAGTTTTACATTTTACGATCTAAAGTTCAAAAGTTACTACAGGATCTATTACTTCCCTAGAAGATTAAAAATAAAAGTAGAATATTATTAGAAAGATGATATATTTTTTCCCTATTTGATTAAATTTCTTTAATAACATTTTGAATGTTTAATATTAAGACATTGAAAAAAAAATGTTATTAAATTATTTTTTTCCCTATTTGATTAAAAATGTAATCGGGGAATAGAAAAAAAGTATTAAACGGTTTTTAATATTAAAACATTGAAACGTTAGTAAGCAGAACAAAAAGTATTAAACGGTTTTACCTATCAACAATTGGCAAGTGTCCTGACAATATTCTCTTTCAATTGCTTCCGCTTTTCGCTAAGCTATTTTTTTTTCTCCTAATTTGATCTTAGCTCATTCTATTTTTATTTTTGATTACATGCAACTGATTTCCCCAACATCTAAACTCCATTTTTTTGAAATTTTTGTAATTTTTCATTTATTTTTATTAAATAAGTAAATCTTTTTTAAAATGGCATTTAATTGTCTCTTTTCCCTACTATTAATTCACACTCTCCCTATATATATCCTGTTCAAATTTTCAATCGTTAATAAAATAACTTTTATTCATCCACTCAAATTCAAATACATTTTTTTCAACATGTAGCGGACGACACTTGATGTTGATACATTTTTTCAAATATTAATTCAGTAATTAAATTTAATTAATTAATTTAAATTTTTTTTTTAGATTCAAGTTGCATATATCAACCAATAGATGGCGCCAGATAAAAGTTAAAAAAATGAATGAAAATTATTTATAAAGGACCTTCTGCAATATAGTGAAAAAAAAAGTAGGAATTGACTTTGAAAATTTTTTTTTATGTTACATGTTTTTTATTAACTCAAAGGGTATGAGACCAGACCTCTAAGTTTCAACATCTTACAATGAAGGGAATTAGAGGCTGCTATACTACAAAGATCTCCCTATTAATCTACAATAATATTACTGTGTAAGGGTTAAAAATAATGTGGATTATTTCAGTTCACTAAAAAATTCATTTCAATGTGTTTTTACTATTTACAGAAAGAGCAATCGGAACTTAAAATAAAATTCATTTTGACTTAAATGGAAAAAATAATGAAAAGAAAAGACCGAGAAAATTTCTGACATATGCGACATTTTGCTAAAATGTAAAATTAAATTAATTACTTTTACTTAAATTTAGAAAATTAATCACATAATAATATAAATTATTCAAAATTCTGAAAATTCAGTGGAAGAATAAACAACTAAGACCTTTGGCCTTAAAGCCCACTTATTAACTTCAATATAATGGTGTGTCAGTGTCAACTTTATATTTTTCTCATTGGTGGATTAGTGTCATATAATTATGTTTTGGCGTCATATAACTTCAATATAATGGTATGTTTGGCGTCAAATAACTAATGTATTGGTATATCAGTGTCATTAGTGTGTCAGTTTCATTGGTTATGGTATCATATAAAAGGTATGTCAGTGTGATATAATATATGTGTATGATAGTTTCCTATAACTTCATATATGTATTAAGGGGCCTGAATGGCCGATTGTCTAGAGCTCTGGCTCTCTGTTCAACAGGTTACGAGTTAGAGTTCTGGCTGTGCCATGGATTCTTTTAGTAGTTCGGAAACCACTGTAAACTGTTGGACCCACTCTCATATGAATGTAAGAACGTCACAGAGCCAAGTTAGAATTTTTTCTATTGGGGCTATATATCACAACAGAAGTTGCTATTTTCCCACCATTCATGAGTAGATAGTCATGGGACGACCGTTCGGCATTGCAGGACACAGGATTAGACAAGTGGATATAATGAAGGTAGATATAATAAAGTTTAGGTATCATATAATGATGATTCAGTGTCATATAATGGTATGTCAGTATAATATAATGGAGTGACAGTTTCATATAACTTCATATATGTATATTTTAATTTGATATAAGAGAATACCATATAATTATGATTCAGTTTCATACTAGTATATATGTGTCAGTATGATATAACGGAGTTTCAGCATCATATAACGGTTGATCAGTATTATATAACTTCAATATATTGATGTGTTAGCTTGTAATGGTGCGTCAAGGCAGTATTACAGCAATATATGACACTAACACTGTTGTTGGATCAGTGGCATAAAACATCAATTTCAATGTATTTAGTGTCATTTAAATATTATTAATGTATTTAGTGATATTATTCTTTTTACCTAAAAAAAATAGAGTTGCAATCCTATGTTTACAGATGTTGTCATCCTGTTGTAGGGTTGCCAGCCTTACGCCCAAGGCTCGAATCCGAAACCTCTGGCACCAAGCGCCATAGCGCTAGTCACTCGGCCATCAGACCCATCTATCTCTAAAGTTTTCTGACTTTTTGTCTAAATATAAAAGCCATATTTGAATTTACAAATAAAGAAGTTCCATCTAATGGCCCCAAAAACATTTTTACATTGATGTTAAATGTCAATTTTTTTTATTTTAAATTTAAAAAAAATATTACTAAATGTATGAATTCAGTTTTTATCAATTAAATATCTTAAGTGAAGTGAAAAATCAGTAACTTAAAAACGAAGAAATATACCTGGAAATCTAAACTGAGAAAGTAATATATCCCCAAGACACTATTACTAAAGTCATCGAAGAAAAAAAAAAATGATGTAGAATTTTTTTTTAAATAGCTCTTTAGAACTGCTGAAATATTCATGAAAACATTTCTCTTAATTAACTAGAGCACTTTTATTTCTATCTATCGAAGAAAAAATGACTGGATAACTTAAATTTTAATGCTTGGAAAAAATTGATTTCCTCTTCAGTCAGAGAAAAATGAATAAAACATTATTTTGAAGAATAAAAAAAAAAAATATTATTCTAGAATTATAAGATTTTAAGTAAAAACGTTGAAACAATTATGAGAACAATTAGTTTAAATTAAAATGTAAAGTATTTTAACAATAATAATAATTAATTAATCATTTGTAGACTTTAAGTGAAATGCAATTTATTTATTTTGTGCATATTAACTTAATCAAATTAAATCACATTTAAAATATTTTAAAACTTTTTTACACGGCCTTTACAAATATTGTGAAATTTGTTTTACATTACTCTTAATCAAACTAATTCACCATCAAGAATAATTCATTCATTTATGATTTGTTTTAAAGATATATTGCAGTATTTTTAAAACATTTTAAGCATATTTTAAATTACATTCTATAAATAAATATTTGCAATACAATGTCTAATTGCCACAAAAAGTAAGCTTTTTAAAGAATTTATTTTTTCAATTTTTAACGTGTACTTCCCTATTCGTGGATCAGTGGTAAAGTGCGCCGCTGAGCATTAGAGTTGAGGTTCAATCCACTGGCTTTTTTTTTTTTTTTTAGTAGATTTGTATTTTTTTGTGCAGTTCAGCATCTTGCCTCATTAGTTAGATTATCCAGTGGGAGTTGTTTTTCTCTCATACGATACGCACAGTTGGTACCACAGGTTCGAATCCTGGTGATGGCCTGAATGTGTTTTAGTGGTTCGAACCCACGTTAAACTGTGATTCCTGGTCTAATTAGCCCAGGGTTTCACAAAATGACCGTAGAGCGGCAAGCCAAACTAATCCCATACGATACGCAAATGCGCGATTCCCCTAATAGTACTCCTGGAAGGCACTGCCCTCTGTCTTCAGTGACACGGACCCAAGTCAGACTTTTTACCTACGAGTGCTTCATCACAACAGTAACTGCCTCCTCCCACCCCACCTTCTTCAATAAAAAAACACAAGTTCATGGACTGGTCTAGATGTTGATGTCGATGAAATGAAATAATCATGGATTTGGTTTAGATGTTGCTGTCAATCAAATGATAAAATCATGGACTTTGTCTAGATGTTGCTGTTGACCAAGTGAAATATGCATGGACGTAGTCTAAATTTTGCTGTCGACCAAGTGAGATAATCATGGCCATTGTCCAAATGATGATGCTGATCAACTGAGATAATCATGGACATTGTCTAGAGGGATTCTGTTGGCCAAGTGATGTAATCTTGGACTTGGTCTAAACGTTGCTGTCGACCAACTGAAATAATCATGGTCATTCTCCAGATTATGCTGTCGAACAAGGGAGATAATCACGGACAGGGAATATCGCATTTACTTAATAAAAGAACAAAAAAATAGGGTTTTTTTTTTCTGTTACTTAACTATAGAAAAGAGTTTAACGTTTCTTTCAAAAGTTGTCACATTTTTTTATTTAAAATTAACTGTAAAAAATTATTATAAAATAGTTATATTGCGTTACTATTCTCAGAATGTTTTAATATCATGAAAATCATCCTTAATTGTTTTTAATTTTATTTACATAAATGCAGGAGAAACTTTCTAAAATTTTCTGTGTTTTTTTTTATTCTAATTTTCTTTTCTAGGTTAAAAAGGGGGTTCTTGAAATCTTCAAATTAAATACATTTACAAATTTGGAAGAATAAAATTTTGAATTAAATATGGATACGTTAGGTTAAAATAATATATGCTGTTTTCAGATATCAACACATTTTTTATTTAAGATATTCTCCCCATAATGCCATAACCGTAGCTCCTCAAATTTTCCATCCAATCTTAGGTCATTTTATAAAATCTTTTGGCTGTGGTGGAGCTCATTTTGACGAAATTTATTATTAAAGATAATGGCATCACTAAAATAATTCATGACATTCAGAGCAAATATTCGTATTCGCAAACCAATATTTTATTCTCAAGAGCCATATTGAATAAAATATTATGTCTCCAAGCCATTGAAACGCCAATATATTGTAATAATTAAAAGCTACGAAAGAATTCTATTAAATATTTTAATGGTTAAGTAGCTATCTAAACTTATTTATTCACGGTATACACTTTAAAAGCTCCCAGTTTGTGCTCATACCATGAATGACCTTACCATAAATTTGTTGTAAATTTCCTTAAGGCAGACAAGATGCATCTTCACAGACAATGGGATGACAGTCATATTTACCGTTAGACTGGGTTCATTCATACTAGATGAGAAATATTCTCATTTATCAAATTATTATTAACCATAGACTTTCGTAAGCGCTTTATACTATGCAGAATAAATCTATAGGAAGATTTTCAGCAAACTCTAAACGTTCCTGTTAGCTTAAAGTTAAAAATTGATAAAAATCACAAAAATTTTAGATAAATTGGTTTGTCTAGTTTAATTTAAATCTCATCTGAGCTTCATAAAATTAATTCTGCTTATATAAAAGTACAAATAAATAATTAGTGGTTTAAGAAATATGTCAATATGTGATATTCTGATCTAATTACAAATCATCATCATCATTATCATCTTTGGCGCAGTAGCCCCATGGTGCGCCAAGGCCGTCTGCCTACGGCCAGATTTCGAGATAGGAGATGTTTTTGTTTTTACGAGGTAGTGTTGTGAGCTCTATGCGTTACAGTCATATAGCGTGGTGGCCGAGAGGCAAGCGCTCTGGCGCTCGGTACCACAAGTTTAGGGTTCGAATCCCGGCGGTGGCATGGATGTTTGCAATGGTTCGAAATGCACTTAAAGTCTGTAGGTCCCGGTCTCATTGACCGTAGAGTGTTACAGATCACAATCAGACTTGTCATCCACACCATGCTGAATCTGTAAAGGGGCAACTCAGCTTTAGGCACAGTGATGTGGTGTGCTTCAGTAGTCATATATGCCAATATGTAACGTTTTGATCTAACGTAACGTATAAATGCTTTATTTTTAGTCTAACTGGATTTCCTATGAACAAAAATAATTATTAACAACAGATTTGGCGTAATAAATAAAATAATTAATCAATAATAAATAATTAATTTTCTGTTTTTCAAATAAACGTGTAAATTCTTCAGGAAATTCAATATATTTTTTTTTGTAAAGTAGAGAAGACCCTCTCATCATCATCATAGGCGCAACAGCCCCATGCTGAGCCCAGACCATCTGCCTTCCGGTAGATTTCGAGGTATTAGATGTTTCGTTTTTTACGAGGTAGTATTGTTGGCTCTATTCCCAAGGCTCTACAGTAATATTAGACCGAGATCTAAGGTTTAAAGTGGTTTCCGAACCACTTACAAACATCCATGGCACCGCCGGGACTCGAGCCCGGAACTTGTGACATCCAGCTCCAGACTAAATACAAATGCTTTATTTTATTTCTAAGAGAATTTTCGAAGAATAAAAATAATTTTAACAAGAGTTTTAACATAATAAATAAAAATAATTATTCTCAGAATGTAAATTTCAACAGTACACTAACAAGAAATTTTCAGTTTTTCAAATAAAGGAAAATTCTTCGAATGGAGCAGAAAATATATTTCTTGTAAAGTAAATAAGACCCTACCTAATAAAATTCGTTAGTGAAATCAAACTTTTTTTATGTACTATAATTTATTAATTATAACTTTTAATAAAATTGCAAACACTTTATATAACTGCAACCCATGCGTAATATTTTAATGACATAGATCTAATTAAAAACAAAACAACCCTCTACTAGACCGTTAATGATACTCTAGTTTCAATTTCCTGTTATAATATAAAATAAATAAAAAGGCACTAAAAGAACTAAAATGTGCTTATATGACCATATTTTAATTCTTTCATTGTAAGTTCATTATTAGTTAACTCGTTTTATATTTATTATAAATTGTTTAACATTTTCTAATGCAAGATACGCTTATCAAATTATACGTAAGTATGCATCTGTTTCATTAATTAGCTGATTAACAATGAAAATAATTTTTTTAACTTATTTATTTGGATAATTTTCAATTGCATGAATTAACGTGCATTGTAGCATGCTTAAATAGGAAGTAAAATTTTATTTTGAATGTGCTTTATGAATAGCTAGAGAAAAATTATTTTATAAGCGTAGATGCTCATTTTTTATTTTTCTTAACAATTAATTATGGGAGATTGTAGAATTCTCTATGAATTAGAAAGCTTTGTAAGAAATTGTAATTTTTTTAAATATTCCTTTATTTGCAGAATAAATACAAAAACTTATATATACCGATACAGCAATTTTGTCAACTGCAAGACAATATATTTCATATTAGTTTAATATTTTATTTTAAACACTTTTTAATTAACTATTATAATTATTTTCAGGCATTTATTATAGAAATTTGATAGTACCTGGGGGATGAGATTTTTGATCTTCTTTCTATTTTACTTTCTAAGGTTAGGATATTACTTATTGTATATATAATAGTTTATATTAAATATAAACGCCGAGCTATTTGGCTCGCATTGCCACTGCGTTTCTTTTCCCTTTATTTCGTCAGACAAGAGAATATAAATACTACTGTGTGAAAAGTAAGGCCAGAACGCGTTGAAGACGACGAGCCCCTCTGGTCGACCATCAACCTCAACCGTCGAAGCTCACGGCCAAAAAAATTAAAGATTTGATGCTTGCAAACCGTCGATTTACAATTAGAGACCTTCCATAATGATGTTGGAATTTCAAAAATTTCATTCGACAACTCCATTTTGGACCTTTGATTCTTCTTGATTGTTTCGCCAACAAATGAAACCCATATCGTCCACAACCACCGTATTTCCCACCGTGCGACTTCTGGCTATTCCCTAAACTCAAAGGACCCCCTTCTGCGACACCGTTTGAGTCGATTGAGGAGATTCAACGTGAATCGCCGCGAGCTTTGAAGGCCATCCCTGCCGATGACTTTTTAGCATGCATTGAGAATTGAAAAAAGTTGGTATAAGTGTATTGTGTCCGAGGGGGATTACTTTAAAGGTGATCAAATAAATTTTTAAGTATAAAAAATTTTTTTGAAAACGAATAATTGGTGTCACTTTTTTGGGCACGGTAGTAATGTAACATTGACTTGAACTTGAAATGCATGTAAAATCAAGCAAAAAAAAAAAAAAAAAAAAAAAAAAAAAAGAAATAGAACTATTATTCTATAGAACTTTTAACTAATATTCTGAACAACTATATTCTAACCAACTACTGAAATAGAACTATTAATTAACATTCATTGATTCTAACAAAAATTTGAGTCACTCATTTAAAAAAATTCTCACCATACTGACCCCTCATTCCTACAATGCCCTTATCTAAAAGTTATTTATTAATGAAAGGTTAATATTTGGGCATATATAGTTTCCTAAAAGGGGCACCCACCTATCTAATTTTGCTAGTGCTAATTTTTCAGGTATTTATTCTTTTTCAAATTCGCTGACCAATTTATCGATTAACTAACCTGGAATTAGCCAACTACATAAAATAAATAAAAAAAAATTTTTTCTTTTTCGTGGAATCAAAGTCTTCATTAATTAATTTTCTTAAATTTATAACTCTCTTTACCTTTCGTATTTAATATTATTATTTATTTTTAAAAACACTCCAATCAAAAATAATAATAATTCATGAGATTATTTTCAAAATATCGACCATTTCTAATAAACAAATAATATAAAAAAAACGTGTTAAGTCAAATCCTACTTTTTCACTGTATTGCAGGAAGCCCTTTATAAATAATTTCCATTTATTTTTAAGTTCATCTGGTCCCATCTATTGGTAGATATATGCGACTTAAATCTAAAAAAAATAAAAAAATTAATTAATTAAATTTAATTACTGAATTAATATTTGAAAAACCGGATTGACATCAGTGTATCCACTACAAGTTCCAAAAAATGTATTTGAACTTGAGTGGAGGAATAAAAAGTATTTTATGAACGATTGAAAATTTGAACAAGATATATATATAGGGAGAGTGTGAGCTAATAGAAGTGATAGAAAAATAATGTATAGTAATATACATATATACAGAGAGATAGTTAGATAAATATATATACAGATATAGATAAAAATGAAAAAAATTATAAATGATATGTGAAAGCAAACTTACAATTTAAGCCTCAACTATTTGCAGTGACATAATATAAAACGATCAAGTGATTAAATTGTGCCGCACTCTTTGGGCCAATTGACCAATCCATAATACATATTTATTGTCAAAAATTATTTCCTTTTAAACATGAAGAAACTTGATAGAAGAAGACGATAAATTTTTAGTAAAAAGAAGCCGTTTCTATATTACTCGCTCTGCAATTTGTTTATTGCCATTAAAGCTTTATATAAATATAAATTACCATATTTTAAATAAAGGCCCATGAAAAGATCTTCATAAACATGGCTCATAGCGCAGTTGGAAAATGAGTTTCCTTTAATTCATCTGCAAAACAGAGAGCGTGTCATTTGTTTTTCGCCACACTGCTGTGAATTACAAGCGGAGATAACTTTTCGAATAAAGGCATTAAAACTGCTTGTAACATGCCCAGTTTTATGCTGTCCCCTCTGCCCAGCAGTTCTGCGATTCATTTCAGGATTCTTAACGACTTGATGGGGCAGATCGTTAATTTTATGTGAACTATAAATGGGTAGGCGAGTCCATATATTAAAGAATCAGATGGAGGCAGAGTTATGCTCTTTGTTTTAAATGGAGTAAAGAGAAAAAAAATGGGCATTTTTAATGAAGTTCTTGATAAACTTAATGAGTAATTTAAGAAATGGTTCCAGTTGTAGTGTAAACTGAATCATTTACTTTTTTCTGATGACAAATGACTTTCAAATTTTGAAATGTTTTTTTTTTTTCAGTATTTGTGTATTTACATAATGATACTTATGAATATTGTATGTATTAGTACTTATGAATGTCGTATTTATTGGTACTTATGAATGTTGTATATATCAGTATTTGTGAATGTTGTATATATCAGGGCTTATGAATGTTGTATGTATTTAAACTTATGAATGTTGTTTACATTTGTACTTATGAATGTTTTATACATTAGTACTTATGAATTTTGTATACATTAGTACTTATAATATTGCATACCACGTTGCTGAGTGGCAAACGTTGCGCCTACTGGTGAGTATTAGAACTGAGGTTCAATCCGCTTGGAGGCATTGTTGTAGACACTGTTCGATGGCGTTTGTGATATTCAATATATTGCCTCGTAGTCGGACTACCTTTCTAGGGAGTTTTCCGTTTCTCCCATGCGATACGCAAATGGGGAAGATACCCCCTAAAAGTCTTTACAGAAGACACTCTCCTCTTTCTTCAGGACTCAGCCCTGTCAGACTTCTCCCTATGATGTCCATCACAACAGAAGCTGCCCCACCATTTTCCTCCTTCCACAAGATCCTGTTCATGGACTTTAGATGTCGCTGTCTGACCAAATGGGAATAATAAACCTCAACAACAATCTACAAGAATTTTTGAATAAATTTTATCAAAAAGAGTTTTAAGAAACATATTAAATAAAGTTTTAAATTTGTAATTACGAATGTATCTCTATTACTCGAGTTGTAATGTAATATAAGTATTTATTGCCATTCCAGCTTTATGTAAATATAAATTTCCATATCTTAAATAAATACCCATAGAAATATCTTCATATAAATTGCAGTTGGAAAATGTGTTTCATTTAATTCATCTGCAAACAGCGATCGTGTCATTTGTGCATTTCGCCACACTGCTGTGAACTACGTGGGGAGAAAAACTTTTAGAATAAAGGCATTAAAAACTGCATGTAACATGCCCAGAAAATGCCCAGCTTTATGCTGTCCCCTCTGCCCAGCAATTCTGAGATTCCTTTCAGGTTTCTTAACGACTTGATGGGGCAGATCGTTAATTTTATGTGAACTATAAATGGGTGAACGAGTCCGTATATTAAAGAATCAGATGGAGGCAGAGTTGAGTTAAGCTCTTTGTTTTGCATGGAAGAAAAGAGAAAAATGGGCATTCGTAATGAAGTTTGCTAGAAGTTGAAATTGAAAATTTAATGAGTAATTTAAGAAATGATTTCTGTTTTAGTGTAAACTTGAACCATTTATTTTATCTGATAGTAATGACAACACTTAAAATGTTATTTTTTCCGCATATATGCAACATATTGGTACTTATGAATGGTGTATGCATTAGTACTTATGATTGGGGTATGTATTAGTGCTTATGAATCTTTTATGTATTGGTACTTATGAATGTCGTATTGGTACTTACGAATGTTGTGTAATATTAGTGCTGCAATGGTACTTAAGAATGTTGTATTGGTATTTATGAATGTTGTATGTATTGGTACTTATGAATGCTGCATGCATTGGTACTTTGAATGTTGCATACCCGACTCGTGGCTCAGTGGCAACATTCTTCGCTGGTGAGCATTAGGGCTGAGGTTCATTCCGCTAGCGGCTTTATTATAGACATTGTTTAAATAAAATGAAGAGATTCCATGACGTTTGAGAGGTTCAGCATCTTGCCTCGGTCGTTGGACTACCTGCTGGAATTTTCCGGGTTTTCTTTCCTACGGTAAGCAAATAGTATGTAATTCTGCCTAAAAGTCATCTCTAAAGACACTGCCCAGCGGCTCGAAGCTAAGTCAGACTTCTACTTATGGGTGTTCCATCCCAACAGAAGCAGCACTACCCTTCCCTCCTTTCACAAGAACACACGGATTCATGCGCTTGTGTTGCTGTTGACCAAGTGATAAAAAACAACAAGCAACATGAATTTTGCATATTTTTTTATAAAGAGTTTGCTAAAATTTTATTATATAAATTTTTTTAATTTGTAGTTAAGAAATTAATGAAATTAATTCTTTGATAAAACTTTTAAATTCTCAATTACAAGTGTTATAATTTACTGACTTTGATAAGTAAATATAATTTTAACATTTGATTTTTCTAAAGTTCCATATATGCCCGTTGGATAACGCATTTGGTTTAACTAAGCACCGAAATCTCTTGTTTCTATATTAAGATGGGAACTCTAAATCTGTAGGAAAGAAAATCTTTCCATTTGGCTTAAGCAATTGGGGCGGAAAAAATGTGAAAACCTCAAATTTTAAACCCTTTGGAGGTATTGTTTAAAACTGCTGTGGCACACAGGGAAGCAGTTTAGTAAGGCCTACAGTAAAACACACTGGGAACGTTGAATTTGCTACATTTTTGCCATTCTAGCAGAGTCCTTTAAAAAGTCAGAGTAATCTTTAGAAGCAAAGTTCACACATTTTATATTATTTCCATTTAACCAAATATTAAAATATTTTATATATAAGTTTCTTAATATACGCTTAATTTATTAAATTTTTATATTCATTTTTTTACATTTTTAAAAGAATTTTAAAATTTTGTCAAGAACTTCAATATATATAGATTTAAAAAAAAAATTAATTGAATTTTCATTTTATAGATTTCTGCAATTTTATTAAAACAACTATCAGTAATTTAATATAACAGCTCGTTCCTTTCTAATTTTAGGGTATTTAAATGAAGTGCCTTACATATTATAAAGTTTCACTTAAAAATATTAAATTAAATGCATATGCTATAGCTCGACAAAAGGAATTGTCCTGGTGATTAAAGCTACTAGTAAAGTGTTTAAATCAATGGAGAATATTCTTTGAAAACAATAAGGTTCCATTATGTTGAATGATTGCAGAGTAACAGCGCAAACAAATCTCATTCATGCCATGTTTACACTAGCTATTTTCGTGTGTTGTAACAGATGATGCCGTTCAATGCCCCGTTCCTGCTGAATGTGCCACGAAATTTCTCCTTTATAGAACTAGGGTCGATATATCAAAGTAATGTGTATTTTCTTAAAGAAGCGGATAATAAAATTTAAAGAGTTTTTATTTGGCAAATACTGATGATGCAATTTGTTCTCTCAGTAAAAAAAAAAAAAAAAAAAAAAAAAAAAGTTTTTTTTTTCATTTCAATAAAGAAACGAAACAGAAATTCAAATGAAATTCTTTTACTGATATAAATGCTTTATATCAATAAATTACTTATTAGAACACGAAATATTTGTAGCAGAAATATATATATATATATATATACTGTAACCTTGCTTCCTCCTACATATTGGCAAGAGCCACCCCCTCCCCTTTGGCGTTTAGGAGCAGTTAACGGCAATGTGCAGTGGGCAATTAGCCTCGAGACTCTCACCCGAGGAAGTACAGTTCAACTACGAGCTTCTGTTGAAAAGAAGAAAAAAAGTTTAGTTGATAGTCTCCCATCCTGAGAGGAAATATATTTAACGTAACCCTGCGTGTTAGCTGGCCTACAGATTCTCACCCGGAGAAGTGGTCTGATGGCCAATTGGCTAGAGCTCTGGCCTTTGGTACCACAGGCTTCAGGTTAGAATCCTGGCAGTGACATGGATGTTTGTTATTCGTTCGGAATCGACGTTAAACTGTAGGACCCGATCTAATTAGCCTAAAGTGTGCACAAACTGACTGTGCAGCAACCAAACCAAACCAAATCTACATACTGTCAAGAGCGCCCCCATTTGACGTTCAGGAGAAATGGTTAGTAAGGTCTAGAGACTCTCACCAGAGAAATAGTACAGCGAACCACACGCTTCTGTTGAAAAAAATTTAGTTTATAGTCTGTTATCCTGAGAGGAAATATGTTTAGTGTAGACCTGCGTAATAGTTGGCTTACAGATTCGCACCTGGAGAGGAAGTATATTTCATGCATCCTGAGCTTACCTGAGTATCTGGTGTTTGGCTTAGAAGAGGAATTCTTTCACGAATCTATAGTTATATGTCTTTAAATGTGTTAAATATTGCATATCTCTAACTGTATATGTGTGGTGTTAAATAAAGCTGTGAGTTCTCCAAACTGTGCCTCAAGTATCTCAGCCCAACCGCACCCAGTTATAAACTGATTGCCAAGCACATTACAATAAGAATATAATGAATAACATAAAATAAAAAGTTTATTTAATGCTTATAAAAATTATAAACATAAAATATAATAAATATATATTATGCGAATATATTATTATTATTATATAATATTATGCGAAATATATATACACGTAATTTGGTATAAAAAAAAATAATGAATAACATAAATAAAATAAAATAAAGATTAATTAAAAACACACTCCATGATTACAATTATTGAAATTTAACATGATACGAGCATTAAGGTAAACCTAATTTAAAAATAATACTTATAAAGTATACACTTATATGGTTGACATAACATATAAATATAATGGTTAATTAAAAATTGTTTAGAAATTTTTGTTTATCAAAGGTAAGGTAATCGTTAAAAAGCCAATGTAACGTAATATAAAATTTA
This sequence comes from Caerostris extrusa, assembly GCA_021605095.1. Lineage (NCBI taxonomy): Eukaryota > Metazoa > Arthropoda > Arachnida > Araneae > Araneidae > Caerostris > Caerostris extrusa. The sequence goes on along the minus strand of BPLR01004266.1, from coordinate 84,239 downwards.
ATTACAAATAGAGATTGTTTGTCTATGTTAATATGGAGATTAAATATTTGTAGAAGAGGAAGTGTTTTCCATATTGACAAAGAATGTTATTTTATTAGGGTTAAATGACAAAAAAATATTACAAACCATTACATAAAAACTGTATATAAATTAATTTTGTTCTCATGGTAATGCATTTAGAAATCCCAAAAAAAATTGTTGTTGTAAAAAAAGAGAAATAAATAGACTAAAGACAACTTTCTGTTGAGAAAAGTTTAATTTATAGACTCTCATCCTTAGAGAAAACATAACCCTGCTTATTAATTGGCCTACAGACACTCACCCGGAGAGAAAGTATATTTCACGCACACTGTGTGTAGATGAGTGTTAGGGATTCGGCTTAAAATGAATTATTTCACTAATCTATAATTATATAGCTTTAAATATGTTAAATATTGTATGTCTCTAATTTTATGCGTGTGGTGTTTGTGCATTATGAGTTCTCCAAACTGTACCTCAAGTATCTCAACCCAACCAAACCCAGTTACAATCTGGTTGCCCAACCTGTATACTACAGTTAGAATATATATACAAAATACATATACACCTAATTTGAAATAAAATAAAAATAATGAATAACATAAAAGAAAAAGAAAATAACGATTAATTAAAAATATACTCAATGGTTCAAATTATTGAAATATAACATGACACGAGCATTAGGAAAACCCTAATTTAAAAATAATACTTACAATTAAAGTAACAAAACCAGAATGTTGTTTTACAAACTGTCCGATCATCTAAAAACTGAAAAGGACACTATAATTAAGTAAGACAATTAATTATTTACTTTTCGTTATACTTCTCAAAAAGCCTGAAATTCTTCCATTTCTCCGGTTAATTAACTCAATTAGTATGTAAATTAAAACGCTCTCTCAAGATTTTGCTCATTAGTTCTCCCTTTATAATTCTCCAAACGGGCGTTCCATGACAACCCTGGTTTTCTTTAAATTGCCAGATTGGTGTTATGGCCAGCAGGTTTGTTGGGCATTTAAGCTGTTGTGATAGCTCATTGAATTTACAAGATTTTCAATTAATCATTGTGTGTTTCCAAATATATTTTCGGTTGATTTAGCTAAATTGTTTAGAAATTTTTGTGTAATAAAGGTAAGATAATTGTTAAAGTGGCAATGTAACGTAATGTAAAATTAAATTACAAATAGAGATTGTTTGTCTATGTAAATACGGGGATTATATATTTGAAAAGCAAATGAAGTGCTTTCCGTATTAACATAGAATGTGATTTTTATTATGCTTGAATGACAAAAATGTTTTTAAAAATTACATAGAGACTTTTCCCTAATTAATTTTGTTCTATTGGTAACGAATTTGAAAGTCAAAGAAAAAAAATTTTGTTATGAAGAAAGAGAAAGGAAGAAACAAAAATATTTATATGTTTTTATAAAATACTTATTTTGTTTAATATGTGTTAAACAATTTAATATGGGTTAATGTCCTCAACTGATACATTAAAATCCATGTCAAGTATTAATGTCTCTTAATGAAGGTTAAAACAATAACAATAGTATAATGCATAATAATAACAATATTATTATTATTATTATTATTATTATTGTAAACAACAATGGTATAAAAACAATATTAAACAATTTCATATGGTTTAAATGTCGTACAAAGTGCGTAAAGTATTTTGGAAAAATTTCTAAAATATTGCATAAGAAAGATTGTTCCTGTTATAAATTAATAGTACATGCCGATATAAAATAAAAAAAAATATTCTGATATAAGTGACACCAATCATTTTATTGTGCAAACGTTTATATAAAAATAGAATCACTGTACGAGCTTCAACATTACAATATCATACAGTCGCTGAATAACACTTGTTTTGCAATTTCGCTGTATTTTTTTGTTTAAAATAAATGTTTTAGGAGTAGTTTTTTGTAGCAAAACTTTATTTTTTTTTAATTCTATAAATGGAAATCGATCTAATTTAAATTGTTATGGTTCTTAACCTAAAAGAAATAAAAATTAAAGGAATTAAATTAAAAAAAATAGTCACTGAAAATTCCATTTAAAATAAAAGTTTCGAAGGCCTTTTTGGTAGAAAAAAATTCCAAATTTAAATTTAAATTGTTGTATGTCTTAATTTAAAAGAAAAAAGAAATTTAAAATGTTAAAAAAATTAGAAGTAAAAATAATAAAAAAAGTTAAAGAAATTAAATTAAAAAAATAAAAATTAAAAGAAATTAAACACGAACTATATTTCTTTTAAAAGAAGCATAATTCGTGAAAGTTAATTTTTTTACGAAAAAGATATTTCGTATTATACATAAATAGAACAGGTATCATACAATACAAAAAATACTCAGATGTAAGTGACGTCGTTGCTTTTTTATTGTTGATGAATTGTTTACATACAAATAGGGATATACATATGAGCTTCAACATTATTGTTATACAGTCACTGAATAACAATTTTTTTCAATTCCTTCTATTAGCTCACACTCTCACTATATATATCCTGTTCAAATTTTCAATTGTTCATAAAATACTTTTTTATTTTATCCACTCTAGTCCAAATACATTTTTTATTAACTTGTAGTGGATGACACTGGATGTTAATACAGTTTTTCAAATATTAATTCAGTAATTAATTTTAATTAATTAATTTTAGTTTTTTTAGATTTAAATTGCATATACCTACCAATAGATGGCGCCAGATAAACTTAAAAAAGTGAATGAAAATTATTTATAAAGGACTTTCTGCAATATAGTGAAAAAAAGTAGGAATTGACTTTTAAAAAAAAATTTTTATATTACTTGTTTTTTTTTTTTCTTTTTTGCAACTCGACTGTATTTTTGTTTAAAATAAAAGTCTTAGAAGGGTTTCCTTTTGAAGAATTCCATTGAATAAAACTTTGAAGAAAAATTTTCCATTTTTTTTTTTTTTTAATTCTATATAAAACTTTATTTTGCTTTAATAGTTTAAATGAATTGAAATCGGGCAAATTTAAATTTTTGTTTGTCGTAATTTAAAAAAGAAATTAAATTAAAAAGATAGTTCATGTTGTACATAAATAGAGCATGCCGATAGACAATAAAATAAATACTCGAATCTAGGTGAAGTCGAGAATTTTTTTTCTGTATGAAATGTTTATAAAAAAAAAAAAAAAAAAATAGGATCAATGCATGAGTTTCAACGTTACAAACGTCATATACTCGTTGAAAAACAAAGTTTTGCAATTTTACCGTTCTTTTTTTTTTTGTGTGTGTTTAAATGGAAAGTGTCCGAAGAATTTTTTTTTACAGAAAATAAAATTCCATTTATTTTTCTTTAATTCTATAGAAAACTTTATTTTCTCTTAGTTATATGACTGGAAATCTGAAAATTTTAAATAGTTGTGTGACTTATTTTAATTAATTTTAAAAACTTGCTATACATTTCCTATTTTGAAAGAAACTGTTTTTTTTTATTTATTTTTTTTATTTATTTTTTGTTTTCTGAATATTTAAGACAACCATATTAAAGAATTTAAGGTTTTTCTTTTAAATTTCATAAATTTTTCTATAGTAATGACACATTTTTATGCCCCAAGCAATATTTAATGCTACGATTTTGATAAATAAATACATCATTGCTTAAGAAACTCGCGTAAGTAAACGTCGTAAGCAGAAAATTTGAGACTAAAACAATAGATATTTAAGTCAAAACTTTATAATAATAAAATCCAATTATTTTCGAAAGAAAACGCTTTTAATAAATTTTTTTAAACTTGTCTAAGCAATCGAATACTTTATTTATATAAATGTTTCTTAAAACATAATTTTGTCTGCTGAAACAAAGGCAAACATCAAAAAAATTTATTTTTAATGTAAACATACTAAAATTTCTAATAAGTTTTTAAGACTGAAAATTGCTGAAAACAACGAACAATTTTTTTTTTTATCTTGTTTCAAATGATTTTGTATTTACTATAACTGAATTGATTTGTTTACTTTCTGAAATAATTGCAAAATGAGTTATATTGATGGCATAGTTATTTTATCAAGCATTGCATTAAATATCAATCAGTATTTTTGGAAACATTAGTTTTAATTTCTCCAAATTTGCTGCACAAATTGTGTTATTGGTCTACATCTCTTATACAAATGTGATGTAATTGCTCCATATTTTCTCCAGAAATGTGGGATAATTGATAAACATATTCTCTATAAATATGGGATAATTTCTCTGCATTTTCTGCACAATTGTTAATTGCTCCACATTTCTCCAGAAATGTGGGTTAACCTTTCTGCATTTGCTCCACAAATGTGGATTATTTTTCCCTATTTGCTGAACAAATGCAGGATAACTTCTCCACATCTGCTGCACAAATGTGGGATAATTGCATAGTTTCTGCAATTGCTTTGCATTTGCTTATCATTTATATCTGCTATCGCTAGTTCCACATCAGCTGTGGGATAATTGTTCTAATTTCTCCAAAAATGTTTGCTCCACAAATGGATTATTTCTCCTATTTGCTGAACAAATGCAGGATAACTTCTCCACATCTGCTGCACAAATGTGGGATAATTGCTGCATAGTTTCTGCAAAAATGTGGGATAATTTCTTTGCATTTGCTTATCATCATTTTCTCCACATCAGCTAATTGTGGGATAATTGTTCCCCCAATTTCTCAGAAATGTGGGTTAACCTTTCTGCATTTGCTCCACAAATGTGGATTATTTTCTCTCTATTTGTTGCCACACATCTGCTGCACAAATGTGGGATAATTGTTGCATAGTTTCTGCAAAAATGTGGGATAATTTCTTCGCATTTGCTTCCCATCAGCTGTATCTGCTATCGCTATTTCCACATCAGCTGCACAAATGTGGGATAATTGTTCCCCAATTTCTCCAGAAATGTGGGTTGACCTTTCTGCATTTGCTCCACAAATGTGGATTACTTTCTCCCTATTTGCTGCGCAATTGTGGGATAATTGCTCCCCATTTTCTTCAGAAATGTGGGATAACTCTTTAACATTCGTATGCTAAATATTACAAAATTATCGGTTCATATTCTTGTATCTTATTTAAGAAAATTCTCCCGCAGTTGAAATAATAATGCTCAATATATTTATGTAGAGCTATTCATTGTCGCGTTTGAGTGCCATGCACCAAATCGACTCGTTTTTCACAGCAGTGACTCTAATATTCGCCCAAACAGAAATCTATATTTTGTTCTCTTGGATAATAACTAGCACCCAGTTCTACAGGTGCTACTAGTGAGAATGTAAGAAATAAGGTGTAACGAATATTTCTATTCCATGGAAGAATAATGTAATTCTAAAGATATTCTAATAAAATTATGTCATTCAATTAAATATAATTATATTATTCTATAAGATAAAATTAGATGATTCAAACAAATTAAAGTTATATAACTTTAATTTATTAGATACATTATCATATTTAAATCATCATTATCTTTGAAACATCAGTTTTAATAGAATATATGGTAATGAATAAGTGTTAAAATAAATTGCTTAAAACTTTGTTCAAACAAATGAGAAAATATTTCATTTATTGGAGAGATATTTATAAATAGGAGAAATTCTTTCATTTATTGGAGAGAATATTTATAAATAGGAGAAATTCTTTCATTTACTGGAGAGTATAATTCTATGAAGTGTAATAACTGGAGAGAATATTTCTAAATTATTCATTGAATTAATTTTATCACTTTTGCATTAGATAAGTTAGACAATTATTCAGACAAAATATTTCCATTATGTTTAATACATGGATGGATAAAACTGCTTTTATTTTCTTTATGGAAAATGAGTAAAACTTTTGACATAAATGTGAGAAATTTGCATCAAGATAATCAATGGTAATTTAAAATTTAAACTCATATTTAATTTTGATTAAAAATATAAAACACTGTATTCAGTATATTAATATGTTATATATGCTTTGATCCTTCCTATATAAAATTGATACAACTGATAGATAATAACTCAGATGATATTTTACGAGCAATAGAAACTTTTTAATCCATTTGGAAAAAAATAGTGGTAATTTTTTTCCGAAACATATGTGTTGTTTTTTTCAACAACATATTACATCAAATTACTAGGTGAGTCACGTTGGAAAGCGTTTGCTTAAATAAGTTAGTTAAATTAAACGTAATTAATTAAGAGTAATTAATTAAAGGAAAGCATTAGTTAAATTCAATTAACTAAATGCTATTCAGTATATTTTAATGATAGATTAGTAAATTCTTTGTGCTGATGTTCGTTTTCATGAACTTCCCATTAGAAAAAATACGGTTAACATAATTATATAATAATAAATTAAAATTATATAATTTTAGCATAACTTCTTTTGTAAATTCTTTTATTCAAATTTTATAGAACTTGTACATGTACTCCGGGTTATTTGGGCAACGCATTTGACTATACTAACTTAAAATTTTAAGCAGAACTAAAAGTTTGATTTCTGTAGTGAATATAGATTTCTGCTGAATAATTTTTTTTTATTTTCAAAAACCTTTTTGGACTCTTTTATCGGAAAATTCGTTTTCCGTTAATGCTGTAAGCAAAACCGCAGTTTTATTGCCGTAAGCAATCCGGTAGCAGATGGCGAATCTTTTTCTGATGATAAGTGGTGTCCAGATGACGATCGTTTTCGCCCTCATAAGCTTTGATGTGGCAATTTTTTTGATACGAATTTAAAAGTACTTTACCCCTTGTAACACATGTTGATGTGTGCAGAAAAATAATCGAAATTTATGTCTCAATTGTATGTTACAATAATTCTTATAAAACGATATCAATTTTCAAATTTTTATCTTTAACAATATTTTCCTTCTAAATATCTGTGACATAGCAACTGTCAACTTTAGTGTTGCAGATTTGTAGTAATTGTTACTATTGTTACAATTGTTACTTAAATTGCACCATAATAAATATTTTACTCTATGCTACATAGAGAGCTATGAATGATTCTTTGGAAATTTTTGTGAGGTGAACCCCCTAAATGAAATCTATTTTACATTTGTTAGATAAAAGCACAAATATTCGGGCAAAAAGCCCACCAAATGCATAATGTATGTTACAGTATGTGTATATATATATATATTTATATATATATATCTATATCTATCTATCTATATATATATATATATATATATATATATATATATATATATATATATATATATATATATATATATATGAGCCAGTGTAAAGTCTACGAGAGAGTGTTTGGCATTAACACAAAAAAAAAAAAAAGAAATTTTCTGTTGAAAACAGAGCTAAAATAACATTTTGTTTAAATCAAATATACAAATTAAAATTAAAATTTCATGTTTAATTATGAAATTAAAATTTCATGTTTAATTATATTTTATCTAACAATTGGGCTGTAACGTATTTCTACATTTTTATGTTTACGTGTGATTTTTAACAAAAGTAAAATATTAATTTTTAGTTTTTTTTTTAGAGTTGCACTAATTTTTTAGAGTTGCACCAAAAGTCTGCAATTAGACAGCAAATATGAATTCTGTATAAAAACTGTTTCTACAATTTGTATAATTATTTGCAATCATGTAAACTTGACTTACAAACAAATGGCGGATTTTCTGAAAACTTTCAATTTATGTATTATACAAATTGTAAGAATACCATAAATTTGTTTATAATAAAAAACCACGTTAAATTTCTTTATAAAAGGGAAAGAAAATTTCTTTTTGCATGAAATAAAAAAAAAAAATAAATTACGAAGAAGAAAATTTTCATTCTTTAGACATATCATAAAAAAGGGAAAATCCCACGAACACAAACATTCGAAAATCATTAGAAAAAATTTCTGGATCTTCCAAATTCATATATCTTTAGGCCCTCGCTTTTTAATGATCCATACTTGTCCCGGTTATTCTCTTCTCTTTTGGCTCTTAAAACTATTTTTCTCTATTTTTTTGTGTCTTTTGAAAAGAAATTCTTTATTTATATTCTTTTAAAAAGCAGAACTTCTTTTGCAAATTCTTTTTATTCAAATTTTATAGAACTTGTACATGTACTCCGAGTTATTTGGGCAACGCTTTTGACTCTTCTAACTTAAAATTTTAAGCAGAACTTCAAGTTTGATTTCTGCCGTGATTATTGATTTCTGCTGAACATTTTTTATTTTTACTTTCAAAAATTTTTTTGGGGTCTCAGTTATCGGAAAAATCGTTTTTCTGTGAACGGTGTAAGGACAACCGCAGTTTTATTGCCATAAGCAATCCGGTCGCAGATGGCAAATCTCTTTTCTGATGATAAGTGGTGTCCAGATGACGATCGTTTTCGCCCTCATAAGCTTTGATGAGGCAGTTTTTTTTTTGATACAATTTAAAAGCACTTTACAATTTGTAACACATGTAGTTTTGTGTAAAAAAATTGTTGAGATTAGTGTTTTCAGTTGTATGTTACAACAACTCTTACAAAAAATGCATTTTTTAACGTTAAATTGAGTATCTATTTGAAAATTGATTTACGCCATGCTATACAGAAAGTATTCCACTAACTTTATCAGGGCATTTGAACAGTATTAATCTATGGAAGATTAAGATACTAAAATGCAAAGGGTCTCGACTAAAAATTCGAAACATGTTAAATTTTATTTGTGAAAATCAAAATTTAATTATCCCAGATAAAGTGTCAGATCGTCCCTTTTGTCCAATGTAACAGGCCTTTTTTTTATATATATTTTATATACTTTTTTATTTACTCTGTATATGAATGTATATATAAACAGGGTAATTTTACCTTATTGTTGTTGTTTCTTATCCCACTTGGCTGGCTAAGCCCACGAGCCCATACGTACTCATGATTGAAGGGGAAGGAAGCAGCTTCTGTTGTGATGGAGCACCCCCAGGTAGAAGTCTGACTGTCACCGTGACGTTCTTATAGTCATAGGAGACCGGGACCTGCGGCTTAAAGTGGATTCCGAATCACTACAAACATCCATGGCACCACCGGGATTCGAACCCGATACCTGTGGCAACGAGCGCCAGAGCCTCGGCCATTCAGGTCCCAAATTTGTGAATGCCAACGGCACGCGGGGTTCCCAGGTGGTCACCCACCCTAGTACTGACCGTTCCCAATGATGCTTGACTTCGGTGATCTAACGAGAACCGGTATATTCAGCATGGTATGGCCGTTGTTTTTTTACCTTATAAAATTATTTACGTGTGTTTACTTGTCTTATGCGTATACTTAAGATAACTTTGCTTCTCACAATAGTTTAAGTGTGCGTACATATATTTTGCAAGTGTATTTAAAGTAATTTTACTTTTTGAAATAATCTACGTGTGTTTATATATTATGTTTGAATATTTAAGGTAATTTGCTTTATAAAATAATTTTTGCTTGTGCATATATTCAAAGTAATATATCTTTGCTATATTTGCATATTTAAGGTGATTTGCTTTACAAAATAATTTATGCTTGTGTATATATTTAAGGAAATTTTGCTTCATAATATAATTTACGTGTGTGTTAACATTTTGTGTGTATACCAAAGGCTAATTAATTTTGAAGCAATTCCTTATTTTATTTCATACAAATTTTAATTTGAGCATTTCTAATTTTTATGTTCATGACAATAATATAGCTAGTACTTTGCTTATAATCTCTTATGTAATATCTTCCTGCCTTTTATATTTCCTTTTTCATAATTTTGCCACAACTGCTTCTACTGTCAAATTATTTATTAGTTGTTACTCTTTTTCTAATTTGTATAATAATTACTTTGCTAAATATTCCTTCAGTTCTCTGATTTGTATAAATGCAGTGTTTATTGTATTACATTGCTTTTAAATTTTTCTAATAATTTACTTTAAGTATTTATATATTTTATATATTCTCGCATTTTCAAATTTCCCCCTTTTTATAATTTTTTTTTTATTTTTTTTTTTATATTCTTTTCTGGTTTTTGTATAAAGTTACCTCATTGTTCCGTTTCTGAAACTTTTCCCGCCCCTATCTTGCGTACATTCAATTTCACTCACATCATTCCCAAACTGTAAAAGGACAACTCAGCTCTGGGCACAGTGATGTGGTGTGGTGTAGTAGTAGTAGAAAGACATAATGGAAATTTTTGTGAAGTGACTTCCTAAATGAAGTCTATTTTACAATTGTGAGTAAAAAATATAAATATTCGTGCAAAAAAACCCTCCAATGGCAAAGTAAAACGCGCATAAACGTTTATGTTATTGTTACATAACTTTTTATTCCCACACCAACTATAAGCACTTTTAACATTGTATTATGTGTAATTTAGTCCGACTCGTGACTCAGTGGCAACGTGTGCCGCTGATGAGCGTAAAGGTATTAGGCGGCGAAGCATCCTGCGGCAGGGAAGAAAAATTTTCGATGCTCAGAAATCACTTTATGTCTAGTGAAGTTCAAGTTACTTCTACTAGATGGCAGATCTACTATTGGCTCAATCCAAGTCACATGACGCTTCAAACATTTGAGAGTTGAAAGTTGGTCACTTCGAAGTGGTGGATTTCAACCGATTTCCGGAGGCTGGTGATTGGCCAACGCTCCCCGCTTCAACGCCTCACGCCTCGGTGGGAACGAGCCTTTAGGGCTGAGGCTCAATCCGCTGGCGACGGGGTTGTAGGTACTGTTTCAAAATACGAGGAGCGAGCTCTTGGTTAAGTATAACTTGGCAATTTTCTAACCAACTATTATTGGTTCAGAAAATCAATACTTATCCAATAATCCCCAGCGGCACTATCACTGTTAAGAAATGCCGACTTCTGCCTCAATGGTAAAGTACGAAGCTAGCACGCATGAGGTTTAAGGTACGAATCAACATTTGGCAACCGGGGCAGTCACTACTTTTAGAAACAGTGAAGCCCCACTCATGGCACAGTGGCAACATGCGCAGCTGTTGTGCATTAAGGCTCAATTTCAATCTACTGGCTGTTTTGTTGTAGACACTGTTTGAAAAAACGATGAGTTTCGATGGCGTTTGTGATGTTCAGCATCTTGCCTTGTTAGTCTCACTATCTGGTCAGAGTTTTCCGCGTTTTCACCCCTACGATACTCAAAATGTACGGTAGTTAATCCTAAAAAGTCTTCTGCCCTCCTTCTTCAGCGTCACGGAGCCAAATGAGGCTTCTACTTACGGGTGCTCGATCGCAACAGAAGCTGCCCCCTTTTTCCATCCATCCATGAGTAGTTATCATGGGATGTCCGTCCCGCCCTGCAGGATTAGACGCAACAATAACAACATGTGCAGTTTGTGACAACCAAGAATTATATACTTTCTCTTCTATGAATGCAAATTTATTTAATGTGTCAAATAGAGTAGGAAATTTTGATTTAATTTGTAAAATATATTTATTTAAGATATTTCACTTTTTTATTTACAATTGTTCTCATCACAAATTTCATTTCAGACTTCTTTCTATTTATACGGTGCATAATATCACAAAAAGACAATTACCTAATTTTAAAATTTTGTTAAGTAAATTGAATTTATGTTTATTGAAAAATAATACTAAACATTATGAAATTAGACTTTCAATCATTGATTAAATAAGATCTTATTCGAATCAGCTACAAAGTAAATTCTGTAATATAAAATTAAATGAATTTCTAGATAGAAATTATCTATCGATTTGTTTTGTCAGTATTAATATTATAACTCCATACCTTATTTTTATAAAAGTTATTATATATTTGTTTCCACATTCATTTTAATAACATTAGTCAACTAATGTTACCATTTTTAATAATGTAATAATAACATTAATAACAACATAATAAAAATTTTTTATAACATAATAATAATAATAACATTCTTTATAACATTAGACGTGTTAGTCCTTTTAATACCCTGCTTAGAATCTCTATCTTTAAAAAATGCTTTAAAGGGAAATTTCGCATTATATTTTAGCACGGTTAAATTGACCATGTTAAAATAATGTGAAATTGGCCATTCTATCCAAATCTTTCCAATCTGAAAATTGGGATATATACGTTGAAGAATCTTTTTTTTTTTTTTAAACTTATTACCATGTACTTTTTCTTATCTTAAACGAAACTTTAACTAAACTGCATAGTTGCTTATTTCAGAGTTTTCCAGCAGTAAGCAAGATTTAAATATTATTGCATCATAAACTATTTTTACGACCAGAACTTTACTCATGGCATTATTCCGGTAGATGAACTTCTTTATCAGTTGGATTCAGAATCGACTTATATGCATTGTTGGGCTATGTAACATGCAAAAACTAATTATAATAAACTTAAAGAGTAATTTAAAATTCAAATGAATTACTGATACTTATCAACTCGTATCTTCATTTTCTATGTATTCAAATGATGACAAAAGTATGGTGGACGATGAAATATTTGCATTATTTATCGTCTTTGATACAAAAGACAATAACATTAATGCATAAAGTTTACCTTTTTCCCCCCTTTTTTTCTTTTAAAGGCTTATTTTATATATATGGAGAAACTACATTTGTAACCGTGCTTCCCTAATGATTTTAATGATAATCTATAGACAATTATATAAAAATTATTATTTATTTAATCGATTTTAATGATGGTAATAGCTGACAAGAGTCCCCCCTCCCTTTGGGGCTCAGGAGAAATGGACAGTAAGCCTCGAGATGAAGTGCATCTCAACATGCGCTACCACTGAGAAACGTTTAGTTGACAGACTCTCATTCCAAGACAAAATGTATTAAACGCAACCCTGCGTATTAGTTCGCCTTAATATTACGGTAAAATATAAATATTTCGTTACAGACAGTCGCCAGAAGAGGTATATTTCGCTCACCCTGCACGTAGCAGAGTATCGGATTTTCGAATTAGAAGTGGAATTCTTCCACGAATCTACAATTACCTATCTTTAAATGTGTTAAATATTATATACTCGTCTCTAATCGTATTTGTGTGGTCTTTGTGCATGTGTCAATAAAGGTATGAATTCGCCTGTGGCTCATGCATCTCAACTCAAGCCCACCTAGTTACAATCTGGTTGCCTAACCTGCCCATTGCACGTCTAAAATAATAGAATAAAGATTTTTTAATAGAGCGCAACAATAAATACATTTGTTTTTTATTCAAATGGCTTGTATGAAACATTTCAAATCTATATTTGTATATTAAGTTATAAAGTTTTGTATTTTTTTTTTTTTTATTTAGCTCTTATGACGAATTGTTAATTAATGTCGTTGAAAAAAAATGTATGTGAAGTTACATTTTTTTAGAATATATTATTGAATTCTTTATTGTTCAACATTTCAAATTGAATTTAATATCATTTACTAAATTCTATGATCTAATTTTAGGCTTTTTTCTGGAACAAGACCAAGAACACGTATGGTCTCCTAGAAGGAGGTAAGGGAAGGGTATCTTCTATTATGATGGAACACCCATAGGTAGAAATCTGAACTAGGTAATAGCTGGAGAAAAGGGCAATGCCTACCTGGAGGCCATTTAGGGGGAACTACCCCACATTTGCGTATCGTATGGGAGAAACCCGGATAACTCCACCAGATAATCCACCTAACGAGGCAACATGCTGAACATCTCAAACGCCATCGAGTCTTCTCAGTTTTAAAACAATGTCTACAACAAAGCCCCAGCGAATTAAACCTCCTCCCTAATGTTCAACAACGGTGGGCGTTGCCATTGAGCCATGGAACCAGGCTTAAATGTTTTTAAGCAAAGCAAATAACCATTGTTTTACTCATAAAAAGATTCATAATCTCGCCATTAAAAAAAAGCATCTACAAAAAAACAAGTTAATTAAATGAAAAGCATTAGGCACTTAAGTTAGTAGACATGTAATTAACTTTATAAGTAGAACAAGATAAATTACGCAGTATAATGAACTTAACTTAAATTAGTAAACATTAAACTAAGCATTCTATTTTAAAAAGTCCATTTATGGCACTGTAAAGAAGGAACAGATTCATAAATAGTAAAAATGCAAAAAAAAAAAAAAAAAAAAAAAAAAAAGGTTGCATAAATAAGGAAAAATATTTTGTAAAGTAAAAAATAAACAATTAATATAATTAACTTAGAAAGAAAAGAACATACATAACTGAAATAATGTTTAAGAAATTAAAAACGTAAATATATTTTTTTTTCATTTAGAAAAATGAATTTCCTATTTAATTATTTATTTTAATGTCATCTTAACTGTAAAATGTTTGAATGTGATAAATTAAATTCTTGTTCGTTTTTCAGAATTTTAACTTCATATATTCAATGCCAATATAATCGTAACGTAATATTAGACCTATAACGGCTTCAAGAAGAGAGCCACTTTCAGATTCACGGGAACACTTTAATTTTTATTTACAAACACTATATATATATATACAAAAACTTTGGATTATTATAAAAAGAAATTAAAATTAAAAATTAATTTTAAAATTAAAATTAAAAATTATTAGTAAAATTAAAATTCAAAATTATTATTAAAATTAAAATTAAAAATTAATTTAATTTAATTAAATGTTATCACAAGTACAATTCATTCCAAGGTCGGAGATTTTCAGAGTTCTTGAGTCAACGTCGAATCTAATTGGCTGGTCTGAAACAGACCTTAATTATCACACGGCATAATTCATGAAACCCAAGGGGATCACTTTGCAACCAGACGGAAACTTCAGCCTATTCAGTCACTTTAGAGAAAAAAAAACACTTCTGGTCTACTCGTTGCAGGACTCTCTCCTTTCTTCTCCAAAAACTCCTTTCAAGACAATCCGTCAAGGGGGTCAGTTTCCCTCACTTCTCGTCAGAGTAGACATTTCTCATCTCTGGTCTATCACCAATCGCAATGGAATAACTCATGGTATAGTTCATATTCAATCTCTACTTCTTTAGACCTGTGAAGGTCGCACAGAGAATCTCTAATTTTACGAGTCTCATTATACATGATTCCAAATATTTAACAGATTTGAGTGACAGGTTTTTCTCATTAGTACAAAACACTAATTGCATGTAATGCAAATACACACAACACTGCTTATCTACTGTCAAATTTGAGTGATAAGTTGTTATTATGTACTTGTCTAAGAATATGCATTCCTCTCCTGGGAATGAAATGCCAAAACTCATCCTGTGAGAAAAAAAATGCTACATATTCCAAAATTCTAACAAATCTTTCAAAGCTACAATTCTACGTCACTTTGTTCTCGTTTTTATGTAACCAACATACCACACCTAATCTCATTATCCAAGGAGATCTGGAATGAATTTCAGGTATTCTCAAACACTCCGTGGAATTTGAATTAACGCATAATTACGCCAAAACGGAGCATGCCAAACTTCTCCAAGAATTCTTTGAAATGGTGTACCTCACGACCAATTCCATTAGCGTGATTAAGAAACACGAAAATTATGTTAATCAGAGATGAATTTGTTGCTGAAGAACCATTTCGTAGATTTATTTGTTTTCTAGAAATATGCAATGTGCATTCAATAAAAACAATTCTCATTATATATGCAATTTTTTTTCTTTTCTTATTAATAATTCGACTTTTAGTGCTTTATTTTTATTATGACGTTTTTTACACGTTACACTAAGTGATGTTTCACCATGTTTTAATTTATATGTAAAAATATTAAATTTGTTTAAATAAAAAATCGAACTTAAATATTAAATATATGTATGTATATAAACATATCATCATTGGCACAACAGCCTCATAGTGGCTCAAGGCTGTCTGTCTACTGGCAGATTTCGAGACAGGAGATATTTTCCCTTTACGGGAAGGGTTGTCTTCCATACGCCCAACGTTCTACAGTCATATTAGACCGTAACCTACGATTTAAAGTAGATACTGAACCTCTACAAATATACATGACAAAATACAATTTTCCAGTCATCAGTTATATTAGACTGGTAATGGCTGTCTAACTCTGTGGCTCACTGTTCCGGGTTCGATTTCCGGCGGTATCAGAGATGTCTGTAATGTTTCGGAATCCACTGTAAACGGTAGGTCCCAGTCTAATATGATCGTAGAGCGTTGTGGTGGTAGTGTTACTCTCGCCCTTAGCGTATCTTCAGGCTGCACGTGCCCCCTGAGTAGTGCTAAATGAGTAACAACGTTCGTCGATGCAGCCCACTTTGGGCTGCTCACAGGCACAGGTCACTGCGACCCAGTCTTCGACACTATTAATATATTATATATGTGCGTCTGTGTGTGCGTATGTGTAATTTCTGATAAGATAGAAACTTGCCTTATGAATGGACTTTTTAGGGTTAATTATCCTACATTTGCATGACGCATGAGGGATAAGCACCCAACAAGTAGTTTGACTGTCGATGCGAAAAGCTTAAACAGCTAGATAGCGTAGCTAGATAACTTAAACAGCTTTAGACAGCGTATCTGAAAACGTATTGTCTGAAAACAGTGAATGCAATTGAGGCCGCTAATGGATTCGTACTTTAATCCTCGTGCACTCTAACTGCGCTAAGTTATCACTGAGCTACGATTCAATGATGTATAATAGAAAAAACTCTGATGGTACATTTAACATATATAATAATAATTATCAATAAATTAATTTAAATATTATATAATATATGATATATAATATGATAATAATGTTTGTTGCTGTTTCTTATCCTTGGCTGGCCAAAGCCACGAGCCCATACGTACTCATGATTGAAGGGGAAGGAAACAGCTTCTGTTGTGATGGAGCACCCGTAGGTAGAAGTCTGACTTTGGCTCCGTGACGCTCTTACAGTCATAGGAGACCGGGACCTACGGCTTAAAGTGGATTCCGAACCTCTACAAACATCCATGTCACCGCCGGGATTCGAACCCGAAACCTGTGGCACCGAGCGCCAGAGCGCTAGACACTCGGCCATTCAGGTCCCAAATTTGTGAAGGCCAACGGCACGCGGTGTTCCCAGGTGGTCACCCACCCAAGTACTGACCGCGCCCAATGATGCTTGACTTCGGTGATCTAACGAGAACTGGTATATTCAGCAAGGCATGGCCGTTGATAATAATAATATAAGATAATAATATGATAATGATAATATAATAGTAATACGATACGCAACACACCAAGGCCGAGGCCGTTTACTTTCTGGCAGATTTCGAGACATGAGATGTTGGGCTGTAGGCCCAACACTCTACCGTCATATTAGACAGGGACCTGCAGTTTAAAGTGGATTCGAACCAGTACACCGCCGGAATAGCACCGCCGGGACTCGAACCCAAAACCTTTTACACAGAGCGCCAGATAGCTACAAAAATTTTAAGATATTAGAACTCAAAAAATACATCAGTTAATATTTTCACCTCTTTTTAAAATTTCGCAGATATATCAGTTGACTTTTTTTTAATATCATCGTAAAGAGATATATAACAGAACAAAATATAATAAACTTTAAATATGAGGGCAACGAATAACGAAGTTTGTTACATCAATGAATTCGAAAAGAAATGAAGTTTCTCTAACCCAATAAAATAAGGCAAATTTTCGCCATTTTTTACGATTTGTTTTGGCTTTTCTTGGAGTAAGTACTTTAGGAGAACCCTATACATAAAACATGCAAT
Source organism: Caerostris extrusa (assembly GCA_021605095.1). Classification (NCBI taxonomy): domain Eukaryota; kingdom Metazoa; phylum Arthropoda; class Arachnida; order Araneae; family Araneidae; genus Caerostris; species Caerostris extrusa. The sequence continues at coordinate 66,658 of BPLR01004266.1, read as the reverse complement.
TCTCTGAGGAACTAATACAGAGAAAAATAAAAAATGTCTTTCTGGTCACCACTCGTAGCAATTTAGTTATCTAGGCACATTCATACATAAAATATCCTACAAGCACAAGTGCGCACATACAAAACTAATGCTGTTGCTTCGTCGTCTAATGCTATTTCTTAGTCATTTGACCCGTAGCTTGTGACAAAAACATTTTTGCATGTAGCAGTATGCAATTATAATGCATCTTCCTCTTGCAAACAGTGTATCAAACAGAACATAGAAGGTGGTTATTATATTTTCAAAAATATCTCCCAATATATATATAAATAATAAAAATGAAGAAATTTATGTTCTTTTACCCATAAAATTGTGTTGTTTGGTGTAGAATGTTTTTTTTTTGTGTCCTTTTCAGTTTTTCGTTTCCTGGGCCATCTTTCTTATTGGTTTATTTTTCTAAATTTTTTTTCGCATACTATTATTTTTGGTTCATATTTCTAAATGTCTGTCGCGAGGTATCCTTGTTCAATTCCTTCTATTAACTCACACTCCCCCTATATATATATTGTTAAAATTTTCAATCGTTCATAAAATACTTTTTATTTATCCACTCAAGTTCAAATACATTTTTCTGAACTTGTAGTGGATGACACTATGTTAATGCAGTTTTTCAAATATTAATTCATTCATTAAATTTAATTCATTCATTTTAGTTTTTTTTTAGATTTAAGTTGCATATATCCACCAATAGATGGCCCCAGATAAACTTAAAAAAATGAATAAAAATTATTTATAAAGGACTGAAGAACTTTATACAATATAATGAAAAAAAAAAACAGTAGGAATTGACTTATTTTATTTTTTTTTTTTTATATTATTTGTTAAATTTGTTTTTTTTGTGCTTTTATTTTAATTATTTGGCAATTCACCTGTAGTTTGGTAAGTAATCTATAGTTTGATTGTCGTGATCTACGTTTTTTTTTTCTAAATCTTTTTTCAGTCTTCAATCTTAACTAATTAAAATAATTTTTTTTTCAAAATCTGTTTTCTTTTTTTCAGTCTTCAGTCTTAACTAATTAAAATAAATTTTTTTCTAATTTTGTTTTCTTTTTCAGTCTTCGGTTTTAACTCATTAAAATAATTTATTTGACACTTTTAAGCGGATACTTTTTTTGACGTTTTTAAGCGGTTTATTCTTACATTAAGTTGTAAATTCTATAGGTAAGTAGTATATCGGTTGAGCCGATTAAATTTTTAAAATTTTAATATATTTTCGTTTGTTTCAAAATTTTCCTTATTTGTATATAGTTATTCAGAATAATTTTTTAAGATCTGCAAATGATAGACTTTTTCCTGATATTTTTTATCATAGAATTTACCAAAATGAAAAATACTTAATATTATGTGGCCATGCCATGCCACTTTATTTAAATTTCTTTCATGAGCTTTATTATTAAATTTCTTTCATATGCTTTTTTAATCGTCTGGCAATTAACCTATAATTTGGTAAGTAATCTACATTTTGGTGTTCGTAACCTGTAGTTTTCTTTTTTTCATTTTTTTAACACTTCTTCATTTTTCAGTTTTAAACGAAAACTGATTAATATAATTTATTGCCTAAATATAATTAATTGATACTTTTTCTTTGTTTGTTTAATTTAAAATTGTTGTTAAAAGATTTATTCTTACATTAAATTGCACATTTTATGGCCTTGTTTTATTATTATTATTATTATTATATTTTATTTTTATAGTTTTTATTATATCGACCCTGATGATTAATTTTTTTTTAATTTTTTAATATATGCATCTAATTTCTTTGTTTCAAAATTCTCTCTATTTACAAATAATTATTCAAATTAATTTTCCTTTAACAATCTACTACAGAACAATACTCTTTTCCCGATATTTTTTTTATTATAAAATTTACAAAACCAAAAATATTTTTATTTTATGTTGCCATGCAACTCTAGATCATGTATATTACTTTTTAATAAAACAGAGCAAAACAACAAGCAAAAAAAAAATCGACGATGAAATTTAATTTTTATTTCACCATTACTCCTTGACGCGAAAAATTGCAACTGATGGATTTGAATAATATTTTTTTTTCTACCATCATGTAATTGTTTTTCGTAGTTTACCAATTGTAGGATGGAAAAAATATTCTTATCGGTAAAAGCAATCATTCCAGAAAGTTCGTTTCATAAATATTAGTTCGTTTCATAAATTAAATATTAATATTACTTTTTAAAACAACAACGGGGTTCATCGATCTTGAATTCAAATGTTGCATAAAATTTAGCAAAAAATAAATTTCCTTTACTTTCATCAGAGATTTATGACCTCAAAAGGAAGCTGCATCAGAATAAAATATGGCAGAAATAAATATTCTTCTTATTAAAATGGCGCATTTCTACAATTTTACGATTTGAAGTTATTATGCAGACATTTTATTTACCAGTGAGAATTGAAAAGCAGTTTGAATTGAAATTTCGAACTCATAAATCTATCCAGAAATAACTTAATTGTTCCCCAAATAATGATAGAAAATAAATCAAAAACTTAAATAATTCGGAAAGATCAAAATAACGCCATTTTCAGTATGAATATTTATAAGCTCTCTAAAGAATGAACTTCTTTAAGAAAAATGTATTGAAAAGTTCAGATGACATTTCCCATTTCCAAACGTAAAGAATGGTTAAAATTTCTCCTGACTTTATCGAACTATTCTTTTTACGTCTGTCTCAAGTTCTGGCAAGGACTTCAAATGCAAATTTTTTCTCTCCCGCAAAATTATTGAACAAAAAGTTTTTCAGATATTTTATTCCAAAACACTAGTAATTGAAGACTGAAATTGATAATGTAAGGAAATATTTCTTTCTAATCGCTTTGCTGTATATGTTTCTGTCCTCTATGAAGAAATTTAAAAATGATTCATTTTTTTCTTTTTTTTAAGGAAAATAAAGGAATTTATTATAAATTAAATTTATGATTAAAATTGATTTATTTTATGTGGCCGGGCTACGTCAATTTATTTAAATTTTTTCATGTGCATTTCATTAAATTCCTGTCATGTGCTGTTTTTATTAAATTTCTTTGTGTTTTTTTATAAAATCGTTGGGTAATTACCTACAGTTTTGTGTCGGTAATCTACAATTTTTTTCATCCTTTAATCTCTTTTCTTTTTTCAGTTTTGAACGATAATTGATTAATATAATTTATTGTCTGAATATGATTTATTTATACTTTTTGTTTGTTTGTTTGTTTGATTAAAATTGCACTTAAGGTGTTTATTCTTACATTAAATTACTAATTTTATCGGCAATTTTTTATATTGGCCTAACCAATTAAATTTCTTTTAATTTTTAATACATTTTTGTTTGTTTCAAAATTCTCTCTATTTACAAGTAGATATTTAAAATAACTTTTCTTTTAAAATCTGCTAAACGGTACACTTTTCTCCGATATTTTTTATTGTAAGAATTACCAAAATAAAAGATGTTTTAATTTATGTTGCCAGGATGCTGTGTGTTTTTTTAATAAATTGCTTTTACGTGTTTTTATAAATCATTTGGTAAGTAAACTACAGTTTTTTCTCATATTTTAATCTGTTTTCTTTTTCCAATTTTTAACAATAAGGGATTAATATAATTAATTGGATGAATATGATTTACAAATAGTTTTTCTTTCTTCGTTTGATTTAAAATTGTTATTAAAAGGTTTATTCTTACATTAAATTGTAAAATTTTTGGTCTTTTATTATTATTATTATTATTATTTTATTATACCTTATTTTTATAGTATTTATTCTATCGGACCAGCCGATTAAATTTTTTAATTTTTAATGCATATATAATTTCGTTGTTTCAAAATTCTCTCTATTTACAAATAATTATTCAAATTCCTTTTTCTTTCACAATTTGCCAAGCGATAGACTCTTCCGAAATATTTTTTTATTAAAAATTTACCAAAATTTAAAATATTTTATTTTATGTTGCCAGGCAACACTACTTAATGAATTTAATAAAACTGAATAAAACAACAAGCAAAAAATAGACGATGACATTTTATTTGTATTTCAGCATTACCCTTTGAAGCGAAAAATTGCAAACTGATGGATCTGAATAATATTTTCTCAACCATCATATAATTGTTTTTCGAGCTTGCAAATTGTAGGATGAAAAATATTTATATAAAAGCAATCATTCCATAAAGTTCGTTTCATAAATATTAGAATTCCTTTTAAAAAACAACTCGGTTCATCGGTCTTGAATTCAAATGTTGCATACAATTAAGCAAAAATAAATTTCCTTTACTTTCATCAGAGATTTATGACCTCAAAAGGAAGTTGCATCAGAATAAAATATGGCAGAAATAAATATTCTTCTTATTAAAATGGCGCATTTCTACGATTTCATGTTGTTATGCAGACATTTTATTTACCAGCGAGAATTGAAATTTCAAGCTCATAAATCTATCCAGAAAAAACTTAATTATTCCCCAAATCGTAAAAGAAAATAAATCAAAACTTAAAAGAAATCGGAAAGATCAAAACAACGCCATTTTTAAATATGAATATTTTTAAGCTCTCTGAAGATTTAACTTCTTCAAGAAAAAAATGTATTGCGAAGTTCAAATGGCATTTCCCATTTCCAAATGCAAAGAATGGTTAAATTTCTCTATTTAAAATTGGTTAAATTTAATGGTTAAAATTTCTCTATTAAGTTAAACTTTCTACTATATGAAGTTGTTATGCAGTCCTTTTACTTACCAGCGAGAATTGAAAAACAGTATACGCAGAAAATTGAATAGAAATTTCTAGGTCATAAATCTATCCAAAAATGTAAATATATTATGTACATTTAAAAGCAAAAATTTATCTATCCAAAACAATCAATATAAAAGGTATCTTAAGATTTAACTTCTTTAAGAAAAATGTATTGAAAAGTTCAAATGGCATTTCCCATTTCCAAATGTAAGAATAGTTAAAATTTCTCTATTTAAAATTGGTTAAATTTATTGGTTAATTTATTGGTTAAATTTATTGGTTAATTTATTGGTTAAATTTATCGGTTAATTTATTAGTTAAATTTTATGGTTAAATTTCTCTATTTAAAATTGGTTAAATTTATTGGTTAAAATTTCTCTATTAAATTAAACTTTCTACGATATGAAGTTTTAATGCAGTGATTTTATTTACCGGCGAGAGTTGAAAAGCAAATATACGCAAAAGTTTGAATTGAAAATAACTTAATTATTACATCCAAAAATTTATTAAAAAATAACTTAATTAATACCCAAATCCAGGAAGAAAATAAATTGAAACATTCAAGAAATCGGAAAGATCAAAACAACGCCCTTTTTAAATATGAATATTTATAAGCTCTCTAAAGATTTAACTTCTTTAAGAAAAAATGTATTGCGAAGTTCAAATGATATTTCCCATTTCCAAATGTAAAGAATGGTTAAAATTTCCCCTCACTTAATCGGGCTTTCCCTTTAACGTCTGTCACAAGTTCTCGCAAGGACTTCAAATGCAAATTTTTCATTCTTGCAAAAATATTGGAAAAGAAAATGTTTTCCAGATATTTTATTCCGATACACTAGTAATAGAAGGCTGTAAATGTTGTCTGACGATTGATAATGTAAGGAAATATTTCTTTGTAACCGCTTTGCTTTATATGTTCATCTCTTAAATGAAAAAATTTTTAAAATGTTTAATTTTTCTTTTTGTTAAGGAAAGTAAAGGATTTTATGAAAAACATTTTATTAAGGAAAAATTAAATAAGAGAATATTTTAAAGGAATAGGAGTTTAAAGTAAATTTTTAATTTTTAAAAGGTAATTAGTTGTGCAGCAGATCAATTCACATTAAAAAAGTGTTAATCAAATCACAAAATAGAGGCCATTTGGATTTGGCGACATTTTTGTGGGCTAAACTGAGTTATATAACTCGCCAAATGTGGTAACCCATGTTTACTGTAATGTTTGCAATTCATTTCAAATAATATCACAACCCCTTACTTGGAACTCTTTGGCGAAAAGAGCTTTTGAAGTTTAATTGCCTTTTCAAAAAGCAATTTAAACATTTTAATGTATTAGAACTAAAAAAATTAATCTGCTAATATTTTCACCGCTTTGAAAACATTTAATAGATATATCAGTAAAATGTTTTTGTAAAATCATCATAAAAAGTATTTAATAGAAAAAAGAATAAACTTTAAATATGAGGGCAACGAATAACGAAATTTGATACACCAATGAATTCGAAAAGAAATGAAGTTTTCTAATGTAATAAAATAAGGCAAATTTTCGCCATTTTTACGATTTGTTTTCGGTTTTCTCGGCGTAAGTTATTTAAGAGAACCCTATACATAAAACATGCAATTCTCTGAGGAACTAATACAGAGAAAAATAAAATTTTCTTTCTGGTCACTGGTTTTTTTCCTGGTCACCACTCTTTCCAACTTAGTTAGCTAGAACATTCATACATAAAATATCCAGCGAGCACTGTCCGGACGATATAAGTGCGCACATACAAAACTAATGCTGTTGCTTCGTCGTCTAATGGTATTTCTTCGTCATTTCCCCGTAGCTTGTGACAAAAACATTTGCACATATGGCAATATCAATTATAATGTATCTTCATGTTACAAACAGTGTATCAAACAGAACACGATAACGGTGGTTACTATAATTTCTAAAAACGTTTCTGCTATATTCTTAAATAAATAATAATAATGAAGTTTATGTTCTGTAGGTATTGTATAGGTATTGTTTAGGGTAGAGGGAATTTTCGTGTCCTTGTCAGTTTTTAAGTTTCCTTGGCCATTTTCACCGTTTTTTGTTGGGTTAAATTTCTTTTGGCGGCTATTCTTATTGATTTATTTAAATCACTTTCATGAGATTTTTATTAAATTTCTTTCACCTGCTTTTTCATAAAATCGCTTGTTTATTAACTTGTATTCTGGTAAGTAATCTACAATTTGGTGGTCGTAATCTGTAGTTTTCTTACTTCAGACTGATGAACAGGATTTATTCGATGATTCGATAACTGATGAACATGATTTATTGCCTGAATATGATTTATTGATACTTTTCTTTCTTATTTGATTAAAATTGCTGTTAAGAATCCTATTCTTACATTTTTAAATTATAATATAATTTTGTTTAATTTACAATTCATTACCTTTAAAATTAAATCGTTTGGTAATTAACCTATAGTTTAGCAAGTAGCCTACAGTTCAGTGGGCGTAACCTACAAATTTTTTTCATTTTTTTTTTTCAATTTTCTTTTTTATAGTTTTTTTTCCCCTTTTTTTTTTTTAATTTTTTTTTTTTTTCAGTTTTAAACGATAATTGATTAATATAACTTATTGCCAGAATAGGATTTATTAACACTTTTTTTTTTTCTTTGTTTGATTAAAAGTACTGTTAAACGGTTTATTTTTACCTTAAATAGAGAATTTTATTTACAATTTGCATATAGGTTCAGCCTGTTAATTTTTTAAAAAAATTTATATATATATATTTGTTTTACTCAAAATTTTTGTATTTACCAATAGTTATTTAGAAACATTTTCTTGTCAGTCTACCAAACCATACATGTTTTCCCGATATTTTTTTATTCTAAAATTCACCTAAATTAAAAATATTTCATTTTATGTGTCCGTGCAACGCCAGTATTTAAAATTCTTCATGTGCTTTTTTATTAAATTTTTTTCACGTGTTTTTTTTTCTAAATCATTTGGTAATTATTAAACGAGAATGTTTATTAATATTAAAATACATTTGGTAACAGTTTGGTAATATTAAATTTGTCAATCTACTTTTTTTTTAATTTAGAACGATTATTGATTGATATAATTTATTGAAACTTTTCTATTTTAGTTTGATTAAAATTGTTGTTAAATACTTTATTCCTGAATTAAATTCTAAATTTTATGGGTGGTTTTACATATTAGCATATCCAATTAAGTTTCTTAAGTCTCAAAATTCTCTCTATTTGCAAATAATAATTCAGAATAATTTTTCTTTCACAATTTCCCAAACAATACTCTTTTCCCTGATATTTTTATTATTAAATTTACAAGAATTAAAAATTCTTATTTATGTTTCAGACAACGCCAGATCAAGTATTCTACTTTTTAATAAAGTAGAACAATTGAACAAGCAAAAAAAATCGACGAGGAAATTTTATTTTTATTTGAGCATTACTCCTCAATGCAAAAAAATTGCAAACTGATGGTTTTGAATAATATTTTCTCTACCATCATATAATTGTTTTCCGGAGCTTGCAAATTGTGGGAAGAACAATATATTTTCCGGTAAAAGCAATCATTCCAGAAAGTTCGTTTCATAAATATTAGAATTCCTTTTAAAAACAACAACGGGGTTCATCGAACTTGAATTCAAATGTTGCATAAAAATAAATCAAAAATAAACTTCTTTCATTTTCAGAGATTTATGAGCTCAAAAGGAAGTTACATCAGAATAAAATATGGCAGAAACAAATATTCTTCTTATTATACACTACTACGATATCTACGATTTGAGGTTGTTATGCAGCCATTTTATTTACCAGTGAGAATTGAAATTTCAAGCTCATAAATCTATCCAAAAATAACTTAATTATTCCCCAAACCGTAGAAGAAAATAAATCAAAAACTTAAAATAAATCGGAAAGATCAAAACAACGGCATTTTCAATATGAATATTTATAAGCTCTCTAAAGATTTAACTTCTTTAAGAAAAAAATGTATTGCGAAGTTCAAATGACATTTCCCATTTTCAAATGTAAAGAATGGTTAAACTTTCCCTTCACTTTATCGGACTATTCCTTTAACGTCTGTCTCAAGTTCTGGCAAGCACTTCAAATGCAAATTTTTCTCCCCTGCAAAAATTTGGAAAAGGAAATGTTTTCCTGATATTTTATATCAAAACACTAGTAATAGAAGACTGAAAACATTGTCTGACGATTGATAACGTCAGGAAATATTTCTTTGTAACCTCTTTGCTTTTATACATTAATGTCCTGTATGAAGACATTTAAATATGATTGAATTTTCTTTATTTTTAAAGGAAAATAAAGAAATTTATAAAAAATATTTCAATAAGGAAAAATTTAATAAGGAAATATTTCAATAAGGAAAAATTTAATAAGGAAATATGTCAATAAGGAAAAATTTAATAAGGAAATATTTCAAAGGAATGGGAATTTAAAGTAAAATTTATACCGTTTTTAAAAGTTAATTAGTTATGCAATAGATCAAATCGTTTTAAAGAATATTGATCAAATCTCCAAATAGAAGTCACTATTTGGCGACTTTTGTCGGCGAAACTCTGTTATAACTCGCCAAATGTGGTAATCCATGTTTCCTGTAATGTTTGCGATCAATTTCAAATAATAGTAATAGATTAGAGACTGAATAAACAGTTTAAACATTTTAATATATTAAAACTTAAAAATTTCTTATGTTAATATTTTTACATCTTTGAAAACATTTGGTAAATATGTAAGTTACATTTTTTTAATATCATCATAAAGAATATTTAACAGAACAAAAAATAATTAAATTTAAATATGAGGGGAACGAATAATGAAGTTTGTTACACCCATGAATTCGAAAAGAAATGGAGTTTTCTAATGTAATAAAATAAGGCACATTTTCACCATTTTTACGATTCGTTTTTGGCTTTTCTCAGGGTAAGTACTTTAGGAGAACTCTATACATAAAACATGCAATTCTCTGAGGAACTAATACAGAGAAAAATAAAATTTCTTTCTGGTCACTGTTTTTTTTCCTGGTCACCACTCGTTGCAATTCAGTTATCAAGGCACATTCATATATAAAATATCCTACAAGCACAAGAGCGCACATACAAAAACTAATGCTGCAGCTTCGTCGTCTAATGCTATTTCTTCGTCATTTCCCCGTAACTTGTGACAAAAACATTTGCACATATAGCAATATGCAATTATAATGCATCTTAATGATACAAACAATGTATCAAACAGAACATAGATGTGGTTATTATATTTTCAAAAATATCTCCCAATATATATATAAATAAATAAAAATTAAGAAATTTGTGTTCTGTTTACCCATAAATTGTGTTGTGTGGTGTGAAGTTTTTTTGTGTCCTTTTCAGTTTTCGTTTAATTGGCCATCTTTAACGTTTCTTATTGGTTTATTTTTCTAAATTTTTTCGCGTACTATTCTTATTGGTTCATATTTCTAAATGTCTGTCGCGAGCTATCCTTGTTCAATTCCTTCTATTAGCTCACACTCCCCCTATATATATATTGTTAAAATTTTCAATCGTTCATAAAGTACTTTTTATTTAACCACTCAAGTTCAAATACATTTTTTCTGAACTTGTAGTGGATGACACTATGTTAATGCAGGTTTTTCAAATATTAATTCATTCATTAAATTTAATTAGTTAATTTTAGTTTTTTTTTAGATTTAAGTTGCATATATCTACCAATAGATGGCGCCAGATAAACTTAAAAAATGAATAAAATTATTTATAAAGGACTGAAGAACTTTATACATTATAATGAAAAAAAGTAGGAATTGACTTTAAATTTTTTTTTTTTTTTTTTTTTTTTTTTTTTTTTTGTTATATTACTTGTTAAATTTGTTTTTCGTGCTTTTATTTCAATCGTTTGGCAATTCACCTGTAGTTTGGTAAGTAATCTATAGTTTGATTGTCGCGATGATACGTTTTTTCATCTTTTTCAGACTTCAAGCTTAACTAATTAAAATAATTTTTTTTCAAAATCTGTTTTCTTTTTTTTTCAGTCTTCAGTCTTAACTCATTAAAATAATTTATTTGACACTTTTAAGCGGACACTTTTTTTGACGTTGTTAAGCGATTTATTCTTACATTAAGTTGTAAATTTTATAGGTAAGTAGTATATCGGTTCAGCAGATTAAATTTTTAAAATTTTAATATATTTTCATTTGCTTCAAATTTCTTTGTTTTTTTGCATATAGTTATTCAGAATAATTTTTTAAGATCTGCAAATGACAGACTTTTTCCTGATATTTTTTTTATATCATAAAATTTACCAAAATGAAAAATACTTAATATTATGTGGCCATGCCTTGTCAGTTTATTTAAATTTCTTTCATGAGCTTTATTATTAAATTTCTTTCACGGGCTTTTTTTTTTTTTTTCATCATTTGGTAATTAACCTATAGTTTAGTAAGTAATCTACAGTTTGGTGGTCGTAAACTATAGTTTTATTTTTTTTCATTTTTTAATCTCTTTTCATTTTTCAGTTTTAAACTTCCTTTTTTTTTTCAGTTCAGATTTTTTTATTTTAACTAATTAATATAATGTATTTCCTGAATATTATTTATTGATACTTTTTCTTTCTTTGTTTGAATTAAAATTGTTATTAAGCGGTTTATTCTTACATTAAATTGTAACTTTTAGGTCCTTTTTCTATTTTTTATTATTTTATTATATTTTATATTTATAGAAATGCGCCCTGAATGGCCGAGTGGCTAGCGCTCTGGAGCGCGGTAGCACAGGTTTCGGGTTCGAGTCCCGGCGGTGCCATGGAGGTTTGTAGTGGTTCGGAATACGCTTCAGACCGTAGGTCTCGGTCCTAATAGGATCTCGTGGCGTTGCGGGGGGTATTGTTACTCCGCGTCCGTATCTTCAAGTTACACGCGCCCTCTGGGTAATGCAAATTGAGTAACGTCTGTGCAGTGCTTGACTTAAGGCGTCCAAGGCCAAGCTGTCTAAGTATTTACCAGCTGCATTGGAACAAAAAATATTTATCATAATTATTACATCGGCCTAACCAATTAAATTTTTTATTATATATCTAATTTTTTGTTTCGAAATTCTCTTTATTTACAAATAATTATTCAAAACAAATTTTATTTCGCAATCTACCAAAAATACTCTCCTTTTCCCGATTTCTTTTATTATAAAACTTACCGAAATTAAAAATGTTTTTATTTTTAATGTTGCCAAGCAATGCTAGTTCGTGTATTCTACTTTTTAATAAAACAGAATAAAACCACAAGCACAAAAAAAAATCGACGATGAAATTTTGTTTCTAATTCAGCATTACTGCTTGATTCGAAAAAATTCCAACTGATGGATTTGAATAATATTTTCTCTGCCATCATATCATTTTTTCGGGCTTGCAAATTGTAGGATGGAAAAATATTCTTTTCGGTAAAAGCAATCATTCCAGAAAATTCGTTTCATAAATATTAGAATTCCTTTTAAAACAACAACGAGGTTTCATCGATCTTGAATTCAAATGTTACATAAAAATAAATCAAAAAATAAATTTCCTTCATTTTCAGAGATTTATGACTTCAAAAGGAAGTTACATCAGAATAAAATATGGAAGAAATAAATATTCTTCTTATTAAAGTGGCCCATTTTTACGATTTGAGGTTGTTATGCAGCCATTTTATTTACCAGTGAGAATTGAAAAGAAGTTTGAATTGAATTTTCAAGCTCATAAATCTATCCAAAAATACCTTAATTATTCCCAAATCGTGGTAGAAAATTAATAAAAACTTTAAAGAAATCCGAAAGATAAAAACAACGCCATTTTCAATATGAATATTTATAAGCTCTCTAAAGATTTAACTTCTTTAAGAAAAATGTATTGAAAAGTGCAGATGACATTTCCTATTCGAAACGTAAAGAATGGTTAAAATTTCTCATCATTTTATCGAACTTTATTTCTCATCACTTTATTTAACGGTTGTCTCAAGTTCTAGCAAGGACTTCCAATGCAAATTTTTCTCTCCCGCAAAAATATCGAACAAAAAGTTTTTCAGATATTTTATTCCAAAACACTAGTAATAGAAGACTGAAAATGTTGTCTGACAATTGATAATGTAAGGAAATATTTCTTTGTAATCGCTTTGCTGTATATGTTTCTGTCCTCTATGAAGAAATTTAAAAATGATTAATTTTTCTTTTTTAATGAAAATAAAGGAATTTATTATAAATTAAATTTATGATTAAAAAGGATTTATTTTATGTGGCCAGGGCTACATCAGTTTATTTATATTTTTTCATGTGCATTTCATTAAATTCATGTGCTGTTTTATTAAATTTCTTTGTGTTTTTATGAAATCGTTAGGTAATTACCTACAGTTTTTGTGCCGGTAATCTACAATTTTTTCATCCTTTATTCTCTTTTCTTTTTTTCAGTTTTGAACGATAATTGATTAATATAATTTATTGTCTGAATATGATTTATTGGTACTTTTTGTTTGTTTGTTTGTTTGATTAAAATTGCACTTAAGGTGTTTATTCTTACATTAAATTACTAATTTTATCGGCAATTTTTATATTGGTCTAACCAATTAAATTTCTTTTAATTTTTAATATATTTTTGTTTGTTTCAAAATTCTCTCTATTTACAAGTATATTTTTAAAATAACTTTTCTTTTAAAATTTGCTAAACGGTATACTTTTCTCCGATATTTTTATTATAAGAATTACCACAATAAAAATGTTTTAATTTATATTGCCAGGCTGTTGACTTTTTTTCATTAAATTTCTTTAAAGTGCTTTTCTATAACTCGTTTGGTAAGTAAACTACATTTTTTTTTTCTCATTTTTTAATCTGTTTCCTTTTTCCAATTTTGAACGATAAGTGATTAATATAATTAATTGCATGAATATGATTTATAAATAATTTTTTTCTTTTTGTTTGATTTAAAATTGTGGTTAAAATGTTTATTCTTACATTAAATTGTAACTTTTAAGGCCTTTTTTTTATTTTTATTATTTTATTATATTTTTATATTTATAGAAATCATTGCATTTGGCTAGCCAATTAAATTTTTAATTTTTAATCTATATCTAATTTTTTTGTTTCGAAATTCTCTTTATATACAAATAATTATTCAAAACAATTATTTCAAAATCTACCAAAAAATAATATCTTTACCCTATTTCTTTTATTATAAAATTTACCAAAATTAAAAATGTTTTATTTTAAGTTGCGAAGCAAAGTTAGAACATATATTCTGCTTTTTAATAAAACATAATAAAACAAAAAGTAAAAGAAATGAAAATAAAATTGAAATAGATGAAATTTTATTTTTATTTCAGCATTATTCCTCGATGTGAAAAAAAAAAATTGCACACTGATTGTTCTGGATAATATTTTCTCTACCGTCATATAATTGTTTTTCCGAGCCTGTAAATTGTGGGATTAAAAATATTTTTCAGTAAAAGCAATCATTCAAAAAGTTCGTTTCATAATTATTAGAATTCCTTTCAAAACAACAACGTGGTTCATCGATCGGGAATTCAAATGTTTTCATAAATTAATCAAAAATTAAATTTCTTTCTTTTTCGGAGTTTTATGACCTCAAAGGAAGTTGCATCAGAATAAAATATGGCAGAAATAAATATTCTTTTTTATTAAAATGGCGCAATTCTACGATTTGAGGTTGTTATGCAGCCATTTTATTTACCAGTGAGAATTGGAAAGCAGTTTGAATTGAAATGTGTAGCTCAAAAATCTATCCAAAAATAACTTAATTATTCTCCAAATCATGGAAGAGAATAAATCAAAAACTTAATGGAAATACAAAATATCAAAACAAACGCCATTTTCAATATGAATATTTATATGATCTCTATGGATTGAACTTCTTTAAGAAAAATTTATTGAAAAGTTCAAATGACATTTCCCATTTCAAATGTAAAGAATGGTTAAAATTTCTCCTGACTTTAACGTACTATTCTTTTAACGTCAGTCTCAAGTTCTCGCAAGGACTTAAATGCAAATTTTTCTCTCCCGCAAAAATATTGAACCAAAAGTTTTTATTTCAAACCACTAGTAATAGAAGACTTAAAACGTTGTCTGACGATTGATAACGTCAGGAAATATTTCTTTGTAACCTCTTTGCTTTTATACATTAATGTCCTGTATGAACAAATTTAAAAATGATTAAATTTTTTTTTAAAGGAAAATAAAGGAATTTATAAAAATATTTCAATAAGGAAAAATTTAATAAGGAAATATTTCAATAAGAAAAAAAATTTAATAAGGAAATATTTCAAAAGAAATGAGAATTTAAAGTAAAATTTATAACGTTTTTAAAAGTTAATTAGTTATGCAATAGATTAAAACATTTTAAGAATACTGATCAAATCTCAAAAATAGAGGTCATTGAGATTTGGCGACATTTTCTTTTTTGAAACTCAGTTATAACTCGCCAAATGTGGTAACACATGTTTCCTGTAATGTTTGCAATCAATTTCAAATATTAACCTTGGACCACTTTGGCGAAAAGCGTTTTTGACGTGTAATTGCTTTTCAGTAAGAAATTGAAACATTTTAATGTATTAGAACTAAAAAAATTCATCTGCTAATATTTTCACATCTTTGAAAACATTTGGTAAATATGTAAGTTACATTTTTAATATCATCATAAAGAATATTTAACAGAACAAAAAATAATAAAATTTAAATATGAGGGCAACGAATAACAAAGTTTGTTACACCAATGAATTCGAAAAGAAATGAAGTTTTTCTAACGTAATAAAATAAGAAGCCAAATTTTCGCCATTTTTACGAATCGATTTCGCTTTTCTCTACGTACGTTATTTAGGAGAACCCCATACATAAAACATGCAATTCTCGGGGAACTAATACAGAAAAAAACAAATTTTCTTTCTGGTCACTGTTTTTTTTTTCCTGGTCACCACTCGTTTCAATTCAGTTATCCAGGCACATTTATACATAAAATATCCTACAAGCGCAAATGCGCACTTACAAAACTAATGCTGTTGCTTCGTCGTCTAATGCTATTTCTTCGTCATTTCCCGTAGCTTGTGACAAAAACATATGCACATATAGCAATATGCAATTATAATGCATCTTACTGTTAGAAACAGTGTATCAAACAGAACACGGATACTATATTTTCAAAATATGCTATAATATTTTTATATACAATTTCCTTCCTAATATGTTTATAAATAAATCGCAATATATTCTTTTTTATTCATAAAATTATAGGTATTGCTTGGGGTAGCAGGAATATTTTTGTGTCCTGGTCAGTTTTGGTTCCCATGGCCATTTTCAGCGTTCCTATCGACTTATTTTTCTAAATTTCTTTTCCGAGCTGTTTTTATTGGTTTATTTAAATTCATTTTATGTGTTTTTTTTTATTAAATTTCTTTCATGTGCTTTTATTAAATTTCTTTCGTTTTTTTTTAATTCTTTTGGTATTAATCTGTAATTTGGTAAGTAACCTACAATTTGAGGTTCATAATCTATATATTTTTTTCTTTTTTAAATCTATTTTTTTTTTTCAGTTTCCACGGATAACTGAATAATATAATTTATTGCCATCTTTTCAATGGCCCAATAGCCACGTCGTGAGCCACGGTTGTCTGTCTACAGGCATCTCTACGCTCAACGCTCTATAGCCATATTAAAATGTTAAAGTAGATTTCGGTTTAAAGTAGATTTCAAACCACTACGAACATCCATGTCACAGCCAGGATTCGAACTCGAAACCTGTGCCACTCAGTGCCAGAGTGCTAATCACTCGGCCATCACACCTGGATATAATTTATTGATACATTATCTTTCTTTGTTTGATTAAAATTGCTGCTAAGCCGTTTATTCTTACATTAAATTGCAAATTTTATGGGCAATTTATATAATTAAATTTTAAATAAAATTTTTTGTTTCCTACAAAATTCTCTCTGTTTACAAATAATTATTCAGAATAATTTTTCTCTTGCAATCTGCCAAACGTTTCCCCCATATTTTTTTTGTTATAAAATTTACTATAATATATAAATTAATACTACTCATTTACTACAATATATAAAATGTCTTATAAATACCCGATATTTTTTATTATAAAATATATTAAAATAAAAAATGTTTTTATTTTATGTGGTCAGCAACTCAGTTCATTTAAAATTCTTAGATGTGCTTTTTATTATATTCCTTTCAAGTGGTTTTTGTAAGCGTTTGGTGATCATTAAACTCAGTAAAACGCATTAAAATATATTTGGTAATACTTTTTTGGTGATATTAAATTTTTTTAATTTCTGTTTTTTTTTTTTTTTTTTTTTTTCAATTTAAGAACGATTACTGATTAGTGTAATTTATTGATACTTTTCTTTCTTTGTTTGATTAAAATTGTTCTTAAGTACTTTATTCTTACATTAAATTCTAAATTTTATGGGTGGTTTATATATTAGCATATCCAATTAAGTTTCTTAAGTCTTAATATATATATATATATACATTTATATATTTCAAAATTCTCTCCCTTTGCAAATAATTATTCA
This sequence comes from Caerostris extrusa, assembly GCA_021605095.1. Lineage (NCBI taxonomy): Eukaryota > Metazoa > Arthropoda > Arachnida > Araneae > Araneidae > Caerostris > Caerostris extrusa. Next base: position 49,352 of record BPLR01004266.1, on the reverse strand, counting down.
GAATAATTTTCTTTTTCAATCTGCCAAACAATACACTTTTCCTCGATATTTTTTTTATAATAAAATTTAACTAAATTAAAAATGTTTTATTTTTACGTTGCTAAGCAGCGCTAGATCACGTATTTTACTTTTTAATAGAACAGAATAAAACAAAAAAAAAAAAAATCGACGATGAAATTTTACTGTTATTTGAGCATTACTCCATGATGCGAAAAAAAATTGTTAACTGATGGATCAGAATAATATTTTCTCTACCATCATACAATTGTTTTCGAGCTTGCAAATTGTAGGATGAAAAATATTTGTTTTGCTAAAAACAATCATTTCAGAAAGTTCGTTTCATAAATATTAGAATTCCTTTTAAAACAACAACAACTTGGTTCATCTATCTTGAATTCAAATGTTGCATACAATTAAGCAAAAAATAAATTTCCTTTACTTTCATCAGAGAGATTTATGACCTCAAAAGGAAGTTGCATCAGAATAAAATATGGCAGAAATAAATATTCTTCTTATTAAAAATGGCGCATTTCTACGATTTGAGGTTGTTATGCAGCCATTTTATTTACCAGGGAGAATGAAATTTCAAGCTCATAAATCTATCGAAAAATAACTTAATTATTCCCCAAATCGTGGTAGAAAATAAATCAAAAACTTAAATGAAATCCGAAAGATCAAAACAACGCCATTTTCAATATGAATATTTAGAAGCTCTCTAAAGATGTAACTTCTTTAAGAAAAAAATGTATTGCGAAGTTCAAATGACATTTCCCCATTTCCAAATGTAAAGAATGGTTAAAATTTCCCCTCACTTTCTCGGACTTTTCCTTTAAGGTATGTCTCAAGTTCTGGTAAGGACTCAAAATGCAAATTTTTTCTCTCTTTCAGAAATATTGGAAAAGAAAATTTTTTCCAGATATTTTATTCCAAAATTCTAGTAATAGAGGGCTGGAAATGTTGTCTGACGATTAATAATGCAAGGAAATATTTCTTTGTAACTACTTTGCTTTATATGTTCATGTCATGTATGGAGAAATTTTAAAATGATTAATTTTTCTTTTTTAAGGAAAACAAAGGAATTTATCAGAAATATTTCAATAAGGAAAAATTTAATAAAAGAATATTTCAACGGAATAGGAGTTTAAAAATAAATTTAAAACTTTTTAAAAGTTATTTAGTTGAGCAATAAATCAATTCATATTAAAAAATATTGGCCAAATTACAAAATTGAGACCATTGGGATTTGGTGACCCTTTTTGTGGGCTGAACTGAGTTATAAGTCGCCAAATGTGGTAACCCATGTTTCCTGTAATGTTTGCAATTCATTTCACTAATCGCAATCCGTTACTTGGAGCGAAGAGAATTTTTGAAGTTTAATTGCTTTTTCAATAAGCAATTTAAACATTTTAATGTATTAGAACCAAAAAAAAATCATCTGCTAATATTTTCACCTCTTTGAAATCATTTGGTAAATATGTAAGTTACATTTTTTTTTTTAATATCATCATAAAGAATATTTAACAGAACAAAAAAATAATAAAATTTAAATATGATAGCAACGAATAACGAAGTTTGTTAAACCAATGAATTCGAAAAGAAATGAAATTTTTCTAACGTCATAAAATAAGGCAAATTTTTACCATTTTTACGATTCGTTTTTCGCTTTCCTCGGGTAAATAGTTAAGTAGAACAATATACATAAAACATGCAATTCTCTGTGGAACTAATACAAAAAAAAAAAATAAAATTATCTTTCTGGTCACTGTTTCTTTTTTATTTTCCTGGTCACCACTCGTTTCAATTCAGTTATCCAGGCACATTCATACATAAAATATCCTACAAGCGCAACTGCGCACATACAAAACTAATGCTGTTGCTTCGTCGTCTAATGCTATTTGTTCGTCATTTCCCCGTAGCTTGGGACGAAACATATGCACATATAGCAATATGCAATTATAATGCATCTTCCTCTTACAAACAGTGTATCAACCAGAACACAGATGATGGTTACTACATTTTAATAAAACTATCCTAATATTTTCATAAATAAATAGTAATTAGAGGTTTGTATTGTTTTTAGCCGTACAATATATGTGTATTTTTGGGGAGAGGGAGGTAGTGCGATTTTTTTTGTTCTTGTCAGACTTTGGTTTCCTCAGGTTTTTTTAGCTTCTTTTTTGTGGCCAACGAAATTTCTTTCATGTGTTTTTTTTATTAAATTTATTTTGCCTTTTTTTTAAGTCGTTTGGTAAAACACCTACAGTTTTTTGCTCATTTTTAATCTGTTTTTTTTTTTTTTTTAGTTTTTGAACGATAAGTGAATAATACAAATTTAATGAATATGATTTATTGATACTTTTTTTTTTTGTTTAATTTAAAATTGTTGTTAAAAGGTTTATTCTTACATTAAATTGTAAAATTTATGGTTTTTATTATTATTATTTTATTATATCTTATTTTTATAGTATTTATTCTATCCTTGAGCCGACTGAAATTTTTTAATTTTTAATGCATATATAGTTTCTTTATTCCAACATTCTCTCTATTTACAAATAATTATTCAAATTCATTTTTTTTTCCACAATCTGCCAAACGATAGACTCCTCCAAAATATTTTTTTATTAAAAAATTACAAAATTTAAAATATTTTATTTTATGTTGCCAGGCAACACTACTTAATGAATTCTACTTTTTAATAAAACAGAATAAAACAACAAGCAAAAATCAACGATGAAATTTCATTTGTATTTGAGCATTATCCCCCTGAAGCGAAAAAATTGCAAACTGATGGATCTGAATAATATTTTCTCTACCATCATATAATTGTTTTTCGGAGCTTGCAAATTGTGGGATGAAAAATATTTGTTTCGCTAAAAGCAATCATTTCAGAAAGTTCGTTTCATAAATATTAGAATTCCTTTTAAAACAACAACGGGGTTCATCGATCTTGAATTCAAATGTTGCATCAAATTAATCAAAAAATAAATTTCCTTCATTTTCAGAGTTTTTATGACCTCAAAAAGGAAATAAATAAATCAGATTAAAATGCGGCAGAAATAAATATTCTTCTTATTAAAATGGCGCATTTCTACGATTTTAGGTTGTTATGCAGCCATTTTATTTACCAGCTAAAACTGAAAAGCAGTATACGCAAAAGTTTGAATTGAAAGTTCGAGCTCATAAATCTATCTGAAAATAGCTTAATTATTCCCCAAATCGTGGAAGAAAATAAATCAAAAACTTAAAAGATATCCGAAAGATAAAAACAAAAGCCATTTTAACACGCAATCACGTGCTTCTAATGAAAAACGTTTTGTTTATAGTCTCTCATCGAGAAGAAATATATTCAGAGCGCGCCGGCGCATTAGTTGGCCTACAGACTCTCACCGGGAGAAGTATATTTTGAGCATCCTGCGCATAGCAGAGTATCGGGTATTCTGCTTAGAAATGGAACCCTTCCATGAATCTGTAATTATACGTCTTTAAAAGTGTTAAATATTGTATGCCTCGTATGTGAGTGGTTTTTTGTGCGTGTGTAAATAAAGTTGTGAATTCTCCAACCTGTGCCTCATGTATTTCAACCCAACCACACATATTTACAATCTGGTTGCCCAACTCATTACACATTACATGTTTTAAATAATAGAATGAAGTTTTTTTTTTAAGTAGAAAGCAACAATAAATATTTTTGTGTTTATTCAAATGGATTATAAGAAAAATTTTAAATCTATATGTATTAAGCAATTAAGTTTCGTTTTTGTATTTCGTTTTATTACGAATTGTTAGTTAGTATCGATGAAGTAAAATTTGTGCAAAGTAACAATTTTTTACAATATATTATTGAATTATTTATTGTACAATATTTCAAACGGAATTTAGTATTCATTAATTCTACGATATAATTTTGAACGGATTTTCTTTTTATTATCCGACGTGCAAAGAAACGGGATTGATGGAGCACCCGTAGGTAGAAGTCTGACTTGGCTCTGTGTCGCTGAAGTAGGAGGTAAGTGCTTTCCATCACAGCTTTTAGGGAACTACCTGTCACTTGCGTATCGCATGGGTGAAGACCCAGACAGTTTTCACCAGGTAACCGACTGACGAGGCAAGATGTTGAACATCGTAAACGCCATCGAGTCTCCTGTATTTTAAAACAGTGTCCACAACTAAGTCCCAGCGGATTAAACCTCCGCCTAATATTCACCAGCAGTGGGCGTTGGAATTGAGCCACGAAACAGGCTTAAATGTTTTTAAGCAAAGCAAATAACCAAACGTTGTTTTACTCATAAAAAATGCATCAACAAAAAATTACATAATAAAGAGAAAAATATTAGTCACTTAAGTGAGTAGGCACGTAATTAGCTTTATAAGTAGAACAAGATAAATTATGCACTATAATGAACTTAGCTTAAATTAGTAAACATTAAACTAAGCATTCTGTTTTAAAAAGCCCATTTATGGCACTGCAAAGAAAAGAAGAGATTCAAAAAAGTATAAAATGCAAAAAAAAGGCTGCATAAATAAAGAAAAATATTTTTAACGGTAAAAAGTAACAATTAAGTTAATTAACTTTCAAAGAAAAGAACTTACATAACTGAAATACTCTTTAAAAAATTAAAAAGCATAAATATTTCTTTTTAATTCTATAAAATAATTATTTTCCATTTATTTATTTATTTTATTGTTATCTTAACTGTAAAATGTTTGAACGTGATATATTAATTCTTGCTTATTCTTCAGAATTTTAACTTCGACTGTTAGACTCATGGGACAATTTAATTTTTTGTTTACAAGCACTATATATATATATATATATATATATATATGTACATATATATATATATATATATATATATATATATATATATATATATAAATATATATACAAATAATGAATTCTGGATTATTATAAAAAGAAATGAAAATTAAAAATGTAAATCTTTTCACAAGTGCACAATTAAATGACAACTGCCATTCACTCCAATGTCGGAGGTTTTCAGAGTTCCCGAGTCTACGTCAAATCTAATTGCCTGATAGATCTAACAGGTGGGCTGAAATGATCATAGACTGACATATAGATGGCGCTAATCGTATTAAATCCATATGATTTTTAGTTAGCTCTATCCTTCAAAAGACACGTGTACAAATTTGACAGCTGTTGCACTATTAGTATGTGAGTTATAGCATTTTTAGTGAAGCAACTTTTGTTAGCTTAAAATTGGATAAAAAGGAATTTCGTGTGTTAATAAAGCATTGATTTTTGGCAAAAAAAATATTATTGAAGCCAAGGCGTGGCTTGATAAACATTATTCGGACTTTGCACCAGGAAAATCAACCGTAGAGAGTGGTTTGTTAAATTTAAACAAGGCGAAAGGAGCACCGAGGGCGATGCACGCAGTGGACGCCCCAAAGAAGCTGTTACCGACGAAAACATCACAAAAGTCCACAAAATAATTTCTGATAACGGTAAAGTGAAGTTGATTGAGATAGCTGAGACCCTAAAGATAACAAAGGAACGTGTTGGTCATATCGTGAATGAATATTTGGATATGCGAAAGCTCTGTTCAAAGTGAGTGCCGCACGAGCTCACAATCGACCAAAAACAACAATGAATTGTTGATTCTAAGCAGTCTCTGGAGCTGTTCAATCGTAATAAATCCGAATTTTTGCGTCGATATGTGACAATGGATGAAACATGGCGCCATCATTTCACACCGGAGTCAATCGACAGTCAGCCAGTGGACTGCACGTGATGAACACTAAAATTCTATAACTGATATACTAATAGTGCAACAGCTGTCAAATTTATACACGTGTCTTTTGAAGGTTGAGGCTAACTAAAAATCATATGGATTTAATACTAGTAGTGCCATCTATGTGTCAGCCTACGAACCTTTCAGCCCACCTGTAATAATTATCACACGGCATGATTCACAAAACTACTAGGGGATCATTTTGAAACCAAACTCCGGTCTATTCAGTAACTTTAGAGAAAGAAAAGAGAAACGACACTTTTGCTCGACTCGTCGCAGAACTCTCTCCTTCTTCTCGAAAAACCTCCTTGAAAAAAAAATCCGTCAAGACGTGGAGATAGGCTTCCCTCACTTATCTTTGGAGTAGACATTTCTCAGCTCATGATTTATCACCAATCACGATGGAACAACTCATGTTATATTTCATATTCAATCTATGTTTATTTCGACCTATGAAGATCGCACAGACATTCGCTAATTTTATGAGTCTCATTAAACATTGAGTTACATTATACATCAGATTTGAAAGGGTAAGTTGTTCTCATTAGTACAAAACACTAATTGCATGCAATACTGCTTGTATGTTATTAAATTTTAGTGATAGTTTGTTATTATATACTTGTCAAATAGCATACATCCCTCTCTCCTGGGAATGAAATGCCAAAACTCTTCCCGTGAGAAAATAATGCTACATAATCCAAAATTCTAACTAATCTTTCAATGCTAAGATTCTACGTCACTTTGTTCACGTTTTTATGTAACAAACATACCATACCTAATCTCATTATCCAAGGAGATCTGGAATGAATTTCAGGTATTCGCACACACTCCGTGGAATTTGAATTAACGCATAATTACGCCAAAACAGAACATGCCCAACTTCTCCAAGAATTCTTTGAAATGGTGTACCTCACGACCAATTCCATTATCGTGATTAAGAAACACGAAAATTATTTATGTTAATATGAGATGAATTTGTTGCTTAAGAATCGTTTCGTAGATTTATTTATTTCCCAGAAATATGCAGTGTGCATTCAATAAAAACAATTCTCATTACATATGCATTTTTTTTCTTTTCATAATAATAATTCGATTTTTAATGCTTTGTTTTTATTGTGATCTTTTTACATGTTAAACTAAGTGATGTTTCGACATGTTTTAATTTATTTGTACAAATACTAAAGTTATTTAAATAAAAAATTATGGATTGAAAATCGTACTTAAAAGTTAAATATATATGCATAGCCATAGGCATAAAATAATAATAAAAAGCCAAACATAAAGTTTGGCAATCATGTCTTTATTGGACAAATGCAATTATTAAATGTCAGTGTTTAAATCCGTATTACCAGTTGTAGCCTTTTTTTCGCACGAGAAGAGTTTTAGCATTTCATTTGCAGGAGAGAGGATTAAATGTTATTTGAAAAATATATAAGAAACCATCACTCAAATTTGACAGCAGATGTGCAGTGTTGTGGATAGTTAACAGGTGGGCTGAAACGTTCGTAGGCTGACACATAGATGGCGCTACTAGTATTATATCCATATAATTTTTAATTGGCGTATATAAATTTACGTGTATAAATTTGACAGCTGTTGCACTATTGGTATGTGAGTTATAGCATTTATAGTGAAGCAACTTTTGTTAACTTAAAAAATTGGATAAAAGGAATTTCGTGTGTTAATAAAGCATTGCTTTTTGGCAAAAAAAAATATTATTGAAGCCAAGGCTTGGCTGGATAAACATTATTTGGACTTTGCACCAGAAGTGGAAGAGGAGAAGTGGTTTGCTAAATTTAAACGAGGCGAAAGGAGCACCGAGGACGATGCACGCAGTGGATGCTCCAAAATGGCTGTTACAGACGAAAACATTAAAAAAAGTCCACAAAAATAATTTCTGATAACCGTAAAGTGAAGTTGATTGAGATAACTGAGACCATAAAGATATCAAAGGAACATCTTGGACACATCGTGAATGAATATTTGGATATGCGAAAGCTCTGTTCAAAGTGGGTGCCGCGCGAGCTCACAATGGACCCAAAACAACAACGAATGGATGATTCTAAGCAGTGTTTTGGAGCTGTTCAATCATAATAAACCCGAATTTTTACGTCGATATGTGACAATAAAAAAACATGGCTCCATCATTTCACACCGGATTCCAATCGACAGTCAGCCGAGTGGACTGCACGTGATGAACACTAAAAATGCTATAACTGACATACTAATAGTGCAACAGCTGTCAAATTTATACCTCTGTCTTTTGAAGGTTGGGGCTAACTAAAAATTACATGGATTTAAAACTAGTAGCGCCATCTGGGTGTCAGCCTACGAACATTTCAGCCCCAGTGATACATTACGTACATGAGTTAATAAATAATCAAAAAAGGATAGATTAAAATGTCTTCAGGAACAAGTTGCTGCAAGCAAGATATATTTGATACATATTCTCCGTTAAAATTTGTTTCAAAATAGTGGATTGGCATCCCCTTTTTCGATATCCTCTACTTTAATATTTATACGTCATCACTTTCTCAGAGTTTCTACGAAATCTACTTGTCAACAAGACGTAGACATATCAACGCACCAATTATTGATTTAAAAGTATATTTACACTTTTTATAGAGCAAGTAAGTGTAGATCTTAACCCTTGCCAGCTAAAGTTCTGAATCAGGAGCAATCGAGATTTATAATATTTATAGAACAACCTAGTGTCGAGTTGAAAGGTTTATAAATTCCAACATCCTAATAAGTAAATTTTCCTATTGATAAGTTGAGTTTGCTAAAACCATGAGAAAGTGACAGTAAAGTAAATACTCAACCGTGATGTTCATTCACCATTAAATATATTTAGTTGTTATATATATTTTTTTCATGCAACGTAGATTAATGAGTCAATTCTGTTTAAAAATACCTATATTCTGCACAGAAAATTTAAAAATTCACTGTTTTAACTCGTTCTGTATATACACAGTCCAGTCACATTAATGTGACCACCTGTCAAATTTACGTTTCCGTTTATTTATAAACATAAATATAATTTACGTTTCTGCATTACGCCAACAATTGAAATGCTTCGGATGCCTAGAACATTCTTTATATACACTCCTGCAATGTACTGCCACCTTCCTTTTTGTGATTTCACGTTGACGTCGAAAGTAATAGATGGTGGTCACATTAATGTGACTGGACTGTATACAAGATACTGCTCTGAAGTGTTTAACAGTTCTATCAACTACAATTTAACAAATGCAATTATAAGGCAATGAACTTGTAAAATTAATTCCAATTAGCCTAAAGTCCTAAGATAACCTTATTATGATGATATGTCGTAACTTTTAAATCCCTCATCAATATAATAAAAAGAACATAATAATACAAAAACAATAACGCAAAAGAATATAATATACAGAAAAATAATACTTATCAAAACTAACTTAAAAATAGTATGAAAAATTTGAGGTAATTTTAATTTAATTTAATCATTTTGTAATTTGTTGTGTTCTGAAATAAATAATTAACACTTATATGTGATTAGCAAAAATTATCAAAATGTCCATATAAAAATTAAATATCTAAAATATAATTAGAACTTTATTATTATGCTTATTTGCTTGTTAATTAAATCTTGTGCAGCCTCATGGAATCATAATCCTATTTTTGAACATCATCACATAATCATTATTCACATGAAAAACTGTTTCATTCTTAGATATTATGTAGCCTTATTTCTGAATAAATTCATATAACAAAAGAAATAAAAAAATACAATGTTTCTCTTTCTTAGATGCTTTTTCATTTTATAGGAAAAGCCTCTAAGCGCAAAGTGAAAGGAAAATATAATAATAATTATATATACTTATAGTTTGCCCCAATGGTGTAGTATTTACTTCGAATTCATGAATGTAAAACATTTTCTATTGTAATTTTAATACTTTAATAACTTTTACCATCCATTTATTTTTTTTCATATCTACAAAGGTATTGGAATATTTTCTATTTCAAGCATTTTTACCATCCATTAATGCTATTTTGTCACATTAAAAAATATTATCTTTGCGCTTTTTTGTCCTTATAATTTATTCATTTACATGTAAAAGTCAACCATTTAAATGTAACCAGTAAAACTGAATCGTTGTCTATTATTTTTTTAACTACATAACACAGCAATTTAAGTGCAAAAACTGCTAATACATTACAATTCCTTACAATACGATGATAACAATTACATGAGAATAAAAGTACAATCAATCATCTTATATATTGACTCAATTTCTTTCTACTCAATAACATTTAAATGTTTAAAAAATATCCGCTACAAGTAATATGTTCTATGTTAAATAATAGGCACCAGCCTGAGTGTCGAATAACAAAAGGTAAGTTCCCATACGTAAGGATTTTAGTATTTATTACGAGCTACGTGTTGTGAGTATAGGTCTTGATATTGATCTTAAAAGTGCTTCATTTGTGCGTGAATGCGTAATTTGCTCGTGAGAAAAGCACATTTGTTTGTAGCTTAAAATGAAGGTCATTTGTTATCATGATATTCCATCTTCGTGTTTGTCTGTCATACACAATTTGTTGCATTAGAAGAGTAAACGACATTTACTGCTTATGTAGAATATTTTTATTTATACAGATATAAAAAATAATTTACAAGGAAAGGCCATTTAAAGTCATTTTTGTCGCTTTGAAGTGTTTAGCCATATTAAAATGAAAAATGAAAACTACTTGGATCTTTGAGGACTAAGAAAAGTATCTGATCTGCAAAAGCAGCTGATTTTTTTTTTTCGTTGAACGAAGCTTGGATAGTTTCAATAATTGATAATAGGATAGTTTCAATAAGTGAAAATAGATAGTGCCAATAATTGAATAGTTTCAATAATTGAAAACTTCCGCTTTTTTTTGCTGCTCATACTGTGTGATCTCCTGTCATCACCTATCCCCTCTGAGATCACTTGTCATCATCTGTCACCTGTGTGAATCACCTGCCATCACCTGTCAGCTATGTGATCATCTAAAATGGAAGGAAAATTAACTGCTAATTAAAATGATGGATGCATGTTATACAGAAGGTGAGGGCAATACTGAATACTTTACAAATACTGAAGAAAACAAAAAAAAAAACTTTTTACTTTCACTTTGTTGCTGCAAAATAACTCATATTATAAAGTAAAATATTTTCAGAGATAAATTGAATGCATCTGTGAAGCAAAAATGGGAGCCATTTGCCATATGAAATGTCTTAAACAGATTTTTTCATTCGTAAATAGTTTCTTGCATCATTCTTGTAAATATTTTCTTCTAAAAAATATGCAATATTAGTATTGCTGAAACGAAACGATTTAATAATAAGGTATGAGAACTATCTGGGTTTTATTACTTGAATAATTCTATATTCCTGTGTATTGTTAAAAACTTTAATTGTGTTAAATGCAGTAATATTGAATATTTGCACAAAAGAAAAAGGCAATTAATTCCAATCATCTCAAAAATCTTTTCTTTTTTTATAAATATTTTTCAATTTGAAAATATAAACGACATTAACAAAAAAAAAAAAATGCCATTTTCATTGAAACATAATATTTTGCTTCAGAAACGTCTAATTTCTACTTTATGATGTCAATTATGACAATGCTAAAAAAACATTTAGTTTTTATAGAAAATTTAGCTGTTTTTCCAATAAATATTCTCCAAATTTTTCTTCATTTACCACATAAAAAAATTATTTGTTTGACAAAAAATTTTCATAATACAAGAGCTATCTTGTACTAATAACATAAAAATTACTGCCTTATTATGCACGAAAAACAATGCTAGTTACTATAAATGATATATTAATATTTTCACGAAATAACTAGCGATACAATTAATCAGAAAATTTTATTTTATTGCATATCTTCATTCTGTCAGAAGAACGATAGAATTTAACAGTAAAGATGAAGGAATTTCATAATCTTAAAAATGTGAGAGCCGTTTTGCCACCCGGAAAAATATTTACGTCATTAATGATTCTGCGAAAGGGTATTGCCAGCATACCTGTCATAGAATCCAAATTCTTAGACTTTGGTATCCAAATCCATGGGATTCCTTTACGAACTCATGTTTCCAGAAGATGGATTGTTTGGAAATCGTTTGGAAGATGGCAATTGGACAGGAGTTGTAGGACTACTTCAAAGGAATGAAGCTGACATGGCTTTTTCCTACTTGTCCATGAACTATGAAAGGTACCTGATTCTAGATTTCAGCACCACTTACTCTAGTCAAGTTCAAACTTTCGTAACAGAAATGCCACCTCTGGTTCCAAAAACCACTGTTTTCATGTATCCTTTGATATGAGTATATGGATTGGATTTCTAGTTCTTGTACCTACACTTTCCACAGTTATTTATTTGATGAGAAAGAAACTGTCATTTTCAACCATTTTAACGACTGTCGTTGGCAATCTGTTCAAACAACCTGTGAATGTGACCATCTCCACAGTAAGTATAAGAATCCTCTACAGCTTTTTGGTGGCTGTTTGTGACCCTAATGACGTTGAGTTACGGTGCTGTTTTTTTTTGTCCTTCTTAACTGTTCCATTGAGAGAAAAGGGCGTCCAGACTGTGATGGAGCTGTGCCAAGCTGTCAAGACAGGATCTTACAAGGCACTGATGCCCAAAGGGATCTTCTTTGCAGTTTTTGATAGAGAGTGAACACGTCCATTTACACGAGCTGGAGTGAAAGTATCAAGAAAAACAACTGGTTCTATGATACCAGAGAAAAATAACGAACTACTTCGCTCCAAGGACTGCCCTGATAGGACCCAAAATGAGATTTACAGGATCCATCTATGCAAACAAACGTGTTTCTGAAGATTCTTTTGGTGTGTGAACGTTGGAGTTGTCTTAAGCAAGCAGTTTTGCTGCGAAGACCAGTTGAATAAAAATTATATTGAGCTTGATAAGCGCTGGAATGTACGAGAAAATTATAAACGATGAAATATTTAGATCTGGTCTGGGCAATTATGTAGACATTATCAACTCTGAGAAAACTCATTCACTTAACTTGGAAGATATGTATGGGGTGTTCATTCTTTTGATTGCTGGTTACTTAATTTCTGCAATATGCTTCATTGGGGAAATTATATTTTATAGAAAATGCAATTTTTAAACAGCCCACGCTGTTATTTATATCCCATTTATATTATATGTTATTTATCCCAAAAATATAAAAAGTCCTATCTCAACTTACTATGGATAATTTGTGGATTTTCAGAATCTGCGAAACTTTGGGGTCACATACTACACATACTATATGTATTTCCGAGTTATTCAGTGATAGGTAATATATTTTTGTAATATATTTATAAATTTCCATCAAGCATTTCCTTTAATATAAGAATATATTAATCTTTTTTTAAAATCTTAACTACTAAAATATCAGAGCAACTAATATCATTCATAGTTGTATATTACTTATGAATATGTCCTGTTATGTTGTTGTTGTCGCAACTCCTGAAAAATACAAAAAATCAAATATTGTGGTGCTCTCGAATAATATTGGTTATGCTGATTGCCAGCCGGAATATAAAACTTTTCCAAGGTCCAGACAATCCATGGCGGCTGCAACAGTTGGACAATCAAATACATGATGAGGCATTCCACGGCAGGGCAGTTGCCACATATTTGGTATTTTTAACGCCATCAGCAGAAATTTTTTATATTTTTGGTGGTGCTTCATCCTTAATCTTGTGAGAGTAGTAGCTGTTAAATACTGTTATTCTTATGTTATTATATTCATAAATAATCTCTCTCTATATATAATATATTATAATAATATATAATTAATAGATTTTTTAGAACATGTAAATCTTATTCAATAAATTTTTCTGTTAGATTTTTCATAAATAAATAAATCAAAAGTATATTTTGGGAGAATATTATAAATATAAGACAGATTGTAGTTTAATAACAAACAGTGGAAGATTCATTATTTTTGTAGCAAACTTTGGTGTTCAATAAAAAAATTAATTATGTTTAGCGTAAATTTCTTTTGAAAGTTTTGTAGATAACAAAAGGTATCGAAATAAATTATAATGAAAAGAGTTGAAAAATGAAAAAAGGAAAGATTTTTCATTAAAGAGTGCATTCATTTCTTTTCAATAGGAAAAGAAAAGCTTATTTGTAACATTTTTTTATAAATAAATGAATATAAAATATGATTAATTACGTGGGTTTCGTAATGCTTTACACTTGCAATGGTTAATTTACGTTACAATAATACTTATCTATATTGCATGTCATCAAAAACAAATTAAAAAATATTTACCTTGTTCATATTTTTTTGAAAGAAAACTGATAGAATTGATTGAGAATCGATATCCTTCTCAAATTATTCAAAAATACAATTTTAAAGATCTGTTAACGATTGATTTAAAGGAATTTTTGTTGGAATACAAATGTGATATTAATACAATAAATTTTTTAAAAATTTCTGAGAAAATATTTATACTTATAAGAAACATCAATGATTTTTAAATGTTCTTTTACGGGAATAATCATTAACGTTTAATACTACATATATAAAAGTCATTATTATAAATAAATACTGAAAATAGCATTTATTTATAATAATGACTATTGGAACATTAAACTAGCCATTTAAACTAAAGGAGATCTATATTTGAATCAATCATGTTTAAAGAAAAAGAGGATGGAATAAACAAAGAAAATGTCAATTTTTATTTTCACTCTTTAAGCTTCATACTTTAATAAAAACTAAAATATACATGTCCACTTTGGTAGGTCCTTATCATATGTTCACTATTTTACATTTGTATAACCTTAAAAAGTCTCTGTAAAGATGCTAGGATGTTGGTCTGCACTGGTTCATAAACAATCACCTCCAGGTTTCAGCAGAATGTGTACACTTTCGTTATTTACTTATAGAATTAGAATTATTAGAATCCAAGTTGCCGTCCCTCACAATATTTAATTTAACAATCAAAATGTAATTCTATTTTTTTCATTTTTATATATTACCTTTTTTATGCTTCATACTTTTAGAAAACTAAGTTCATTTCCAGCTTTGTTTGTCTCTTATCTTATGTTCACTATTTACACATATTTGTATAATATTAAAAATGCCACTATAAAGATGTTAGGTGTTGGTCTGCACTGGTTCACAAATAATCACCCAGGTTTTGTAGAATTTGCTTGTTTTCTTATTTACGTATATACAATCGAATTAGTTGCGATCCAAATTGATCGTCGTCCCTATAATATTTAGCAACTATATACTAGACAATATTTATTGTTATAATTGCTGTCTAGAGTTTTATTCAAATAGAAAAATGCAACAGACCTTTCAGTGTTCAATTTATATTCATGTACTTTATTTGCTTCCATATTAACAAGCACTCAAAGATGCCATTCTTTCTCCGCATTGAAATCTCTCGCTCACCTTCAGGTTTTTAAAAAATTGACCTCATCAACTATATACTATCGAATTATTTCACGATCCAAATCTTACCTCTAAGTTTGATAAATCTTTCTCGACACCTGCTGAAATGTTTTTATTTTACCATATAAAACTCTTCATTTTTATTTATTTATTTTTTGATTCGAGAGAAAAAAGATAAACGACCTCTTCTTCAACTCTTCTTCGGACCTCATCCCAACTGATATTGGCTGTCAAAATCTTACAGAAGTTTTCCATATTATGCATAATATATATAAAAACTCTTCCCTTTATTCATTCATTTTTGTATCCGGAAAATTATGTAACATACATGTTTCTTCAAATATCTTTCACACCCATTGTCCTTCTGAAATCTTCAGATGCCATACTATACACACAATATGATTTGCCATTCAGTGAGAATGGCTGATTTGAGGCTAAATTTATTTATATTATTGCTGAAAATAATGTATATAACATGTATATCTTAGATTCAAAGCAATATTTTGTAAAGCCAATGATTTCATTTTGCTAAATATTAAAATAATTAGTTTTTTTAATGATTGATTTATTTTATAATTATGCATAAAAATCTCATCACATAACTTACACTTGATGGCAATTTTAGCAATAATCTCAATAATTTGGTACAAATTTGATTTCAGAGATTTTTGACGATTAATTTTATAATACAGTTATCTCCTTTTTATAAATCTTTTTTATACCGATTAATTAAGAGTAAAAATATTTACTTTGTTAATTTTCGTGAAAACTAGCAGCAAAATGTTTACAAATGTAAAAAAGGGATTTTGTTGTTGCGGTCTTAAGCTTTAACTAGCACAATTTATAAAAAAAAAATTATTAAATGTAAAAACTATTTATAAAAGGGTTTGAAAATAAAAAAGTTTGCCTTATATTTTTTGGTAAAATTAAGTTTATGTTTTTAATTTACCTAGTTATAAATACGGTTTTCATTTTTTAATTTTACCCTTAATTATTATTTTTTTTCATTTTTAATGCAGCTGGCAAATACTTAATCAAGAGGAAAACTATTTTCTTGTTAATTTTTGGCAAACGCTGCAAAATATT
Source organism: Caerostris extrusa (assembly GCA_021605095.1). Classification (NCBI taxonomy): domain Eukaryota; kingdom Metazoa; phylum Arthropoda; class Arachnida; order Araneae; family Araneidae; genus Caerostris; species Caerostris extrusa. The sequence continues at coordinate 33,069 of BPLR01004266.1, read as the reverse complement.
TGCATTACCAAAAGGGTTTTTTTGTTGTTAAGCCCCTTAAGTAACTTATAAAACAATTTATACGATCAAAAGTCTTAGTAAAAACATTGTGTTTCCTCTGCTAAAAGCATATACTTGGCACCGCCGGGCTTTTAATCACATTATGATTTTTTGTTAAAGTTATAAGCCAGAGCGCTAGCCACTTCAATTTTCACATTTACCCACAATTATTCAAATGATAGTAAATATAACAATAATGATGTAAATTATAAATAGTAGAATAACTTGAATTTATGGTGATTCAAAAAAGGACAGGCAACAAAAACAACATTGGGAGAAAAAAATGAAAATGGGTGACAAAAAAATCTGAAAATATTATTTTCCCATTTTAAACGATGGACATGGAGAGCCTAACTAATCTCACTATTTAAACACGAAAATATTATGAATTTTTGACAGACATAGATAATTTGTATCCTATAATGGAAATTTTTGATTTTATTTCAATGCATGCTTTCAAAGAATCTTTTGATATGCGCATATCTTTTGTGATACAAGAGACAGAGAATCAATTTTTTTGTTCAGGTTTTGTGGAGTACCTGTCACACAATATTGACAGGAACATTTCGAACTTTTCACTATATTCAATATGGTGCAGGAAATTCACATTTATTTTTTGAGAAAATTTTTATATTTTGGAATAGTATAGAATATATAATAATGCATATGTCACTCCATATACAAAAGTTGCTTTAAAAGTATAATTTCAACACACAATATTCATATATAGTATGCTGATTTTTTTCTATAATTTGATGTATTTACGAAGCATATATATATATATATATATTAAGGAATATGTTACCTACCTTTTGTAATCTCCAGTTAATATTATGCAACAAAGGCATCTCCCTTAATTAAATGTATCATCTCCACTGGTTTCAGGGTGCCATTTGACATACAATTATATATATCACGCCATATTATTAATGAAAATTAATAATTAAAAATATTTTTGAAGTTTCTTATGCAACAAAGGAAGCTTATTAAATGTTTCATTTTATTATATTTTATCACGTTTTAAAATTAAAAAAAAAATTTTTTGTCCTTCATTGCATTAAGCGTGAAAAAAAAATGGTAAAATCATTATGTTATCATGCCATCATTAAAATCAAAATTGTTAAAACAACATTAGGGACATAACAGAAAAGTTTCGCATTGTAAGTCGGGTATTCTGTTTGGAGGAGATTTCCTAGGGGTGCTACATGACATGCAAAAGCAGAATAATTAACTAACATTGTAAGTTTTTGCAGAAATTATTTCACTTTTTTGTGAATATTTTGGATCACTTCGCCTAATGCATCTAGTTTTGACCCGTTTAATAATGGATAAAACGGTAATAATGCACTCTCAGATTTTTTTCTCTCATGAGTAAAGTTTTGGCATTTCATTCCCAGGAGAAAAGCTAATTGGCATCTGTAATAATCCCATTGTCAAATTTGACAACATACAAGTAATATTGTGGATAGTTATATTTCATGCAATTATTTTTTTAAATTAATGAAAACAACCTGCCACATAAATCTGATAGAAGATATTCAGTATAATGTATAATGAGACTCAAGAAATTAGCGAAAGTCTGTGCGACCTTCACAGGTCCAAGCAACTAGAGATTGAATATGATATACTATGTGTTGTTCCATCTTTATAGTGATAGACCACTAGCTGAAAAATGTCTACTCAAAGAGAAGTGAGGCAAGCTAACCTTCCCCCTTCTTGGCAGATTGTCTAAAAAGGAGATTTTTGGTGAAGAATAGAGAGAGTTCTGCGATGATTCGAGACTGTTGTTATTTTTAACTTTTTTCTGAAATGACTGAATAGGCCGGTGGGCCCTCGTGGTTTCATTATACACACCGTGTCATAGTTAAGGGTTCTGACCAGGTATTCAGAATCGTCGTAGCCTAGAACTCTGAAAACCTTGAACTGCACTGATATATCTAATTACTATCCTTTTTTTTTCTTCTTCTAATGCAGCTGGCAAATAGACCTTCTTCGCCATGGGCTGCACCGATGTTACTCACTTTGCATTACCTAGGGCTCGTGTGACTTGATGGTAAGCCAGGTAAACACTGCCCCCGCAGCGCTCTACAATCCTAGACAAGACTACAAGCATCCATGGCACCGCCGGGATTGAACCCGATACCTGTGGTACCGAACGCCAGACCGCTAGCCATTCGGCCATTTGACCCCAATTACTATCCTTAATTTTCTTCTTTTTTTCTAAATAGAGTTCTGTATAGAAGTCTGTTTATATATATAAAAGTTAAAGTGTTCCCTTGAACCTAGAAATGGTCTTCTTCTTGAAGTCGTTATATGTCTAGTAAAGGCAGAGACGTTACACTGCACTCCCCATTAAATAAATTCTTGATCATCAACTGTGAGATACAACAAAACTGTCCCCAACCGGGATGACATTAATTAATCATTTATTCGCAAGAAAACTCCTACTTTCATTCTTTCAGGCAAAAAACAATTTCTGGCCACATGTTTAGTACTGGATATCATTTATTCTGAATTTATAGCCTCTGTCAATTTTACCGGTGGAAAAAAATAGTTTTTAAGAATAACTTAACTAAAAACTAACTAGTTAAGCGTAACTAGTTTTAGAATGCTTTTATATAGGAATTTTTTTTTTATTTATAAAGCAGCCAATTTGAAAGATTATTTGCCTATTAAATATAAAAATTTATATTGTTCTACAAATCGGCACTACAATAATGCATTAAGCGTTAACATAAAAAAGGAGGTCCGAAACACTTAAAAGTAAAAAAATATGATAAAACTTTTTATCTGAAATGAAAGTAAGTTATTAGAACAAAATTACCTTTTCATTCTACAAAAGGAAAAAAACAGAAAATAAAAAAATGGCAAGTGATTATGTTTCGAAAAAATTTATCCAGCATAATAAAAGTTTAATGCGTAACAGTTTGGTAATAAACACGGTACATTCGCTACGAATTCTGAATTGTTGGCATTCTAATTCTTGACCATTTTGGAAATGGCAGGTCCAAATGATCAAATGACATTTCCAATGCTAGTCCAACTGAGTTATTTATTTTACTGCCATCAATATAACAAATTATTAGAATGTCTTTTATTAAACTGTTTTAGGTTATAATTTTGATTGAAGTTTTGAAGTTAGAGCTGAAACTGACAATGAAAAAGTCATAGTTATTTACAGATGATTGAGTGAGATTTTGAGGTAGCTCTATGTTACTCAACATACTGATATCTGTAGGTGGAAAATAGGCCAAGATAAAAGCAGTATCCAACTAATTGTACGATAACTACAAATAATTCACAGCATATGCGTTTCTGTATTACAATTATTTTTTGTGTAGTGCAGAACCACAAACACTGGAAGCATAAGAAAAGAAAGGCAATAATAGCTTGCTTACAAATAATGGAAGTAACATTCAATTTAATGCCAAAGGGTTGCGAGCCATTCAGTTTTTTTAAACTGTATTTTTTTTCAAATTGTTAAAAATATATGAAATAGGATTTTTCCAGCAAAATTTGTGATCTTGTGGATTTTATCTTGTAGGAGACGTAGATACATCAATTCACTTATAAAAGAAACAGGAAATCCTTTGAGAAATAATTTAATATTCGAAGAAGTAAAATTTCTCTTTTGAAGAGAGCATACACGGGTCCTGATGGACGAATGGTTAGCGCTCTGGCGCTCGGTACCTCAGGTATCGGGTTCAAATACCGGCGTTGTCATGGGTGTTTGTAGTGGTTTGAATCCCATTTAAACCGTAGGTCTCGGTCCTAATAGGATTGTAGAGCGTTGCGGGGGCATTGTTACTCCGCGTCCGTGGCTTTTCTTCAAGTTACACGCGCCCCTGGGTAGTGCAAAGTGAGTAACGTTGGTGCAGCCCTTATGGCATAAAAGATCACGGTCTGTTTGCCAGCTGCATTAGGGGAAAAAGCATGCACTTTTATTTCAAGTTGTTAAATTTAGTGTTAGTTTTAGTTAATTTTTTTGGCCCTTCTAAAGGAAAATTAAGAGTTTCTTGAGCTTTAGTAAAAGATCAGAATGTAACCTGATTTGAAAACAAAAGTAAATCTTCGGCAAAAGCAATAGTTTGACAATAGTTGCAAATTTCATAGGCAGATCATCAACCATTACACTCCAGAAGATAGGACATATAATGCCTTGTACAAATTATTATGAAGAAAATGACTCTTGTATCAGTGATATTTTTGACTGCGTCTCTAGTGATATATAATATTAAACCTATAATTATCACAATTAACATACAAATCCTGAAGCCTTTTAATGGTTTTATAATAGAATAATATTTCAATAAAAATTTTCTCTTTTTACGAACACAAGAAATTAAATTACTGCCATTTTACAATGTTTCTTTTAAGAAAATTTACTTAAACTTATGAACTGAAAATATCCCACTAATGTCTTACATCCCCTGATGAAGTTTTTCTGAAACTTGTTAGATGTTTGATTTTTTTCCATTAATTAGCGAAAGTGTAAAGACATAAGTGTAAATACTTTAATTAATTGACAGTGTAAAGACAGATTATAATTTATAATCGAAACTTGTTTTTTAACTAATGGTCACTTTGACCTGAATTTGCCACCAAAATAGAAGCTGTATAGCAGATTCAGCGTTAGCCAAAAGGTACAGACGAACATCCACATTTTGCTACCATAATATGGAATAAGCACTTTTAAGATAAATCTGGGGTTTTGCAATATCTTCTCATCCTTGTCGAACCAAATGGACAGACATTCTGATTATAGATTGTACTAATGGAAAATTTACTGCTTTGTTGATTATTTACATAGATTCTTTTAATTATCAGAGGGAATGAGTTGCCTGGTGGATAGCAATTTAGATTTTTCAATTGATAGAGCTCAATGTGAAATTCGATAAGCAAAGCAGTACAAAAGTTTATGTGTAATTATGTGCTACCTTGAATCAAAAATCAACAATTCTAACTGTAAGTACCTACAATCTACGCAATTAATCTAACCTATGCTACCTAATTATCTACGCAAAAGAAAATAAAGTTGAAGGAAACAAATTAAAGGCACACTTAAGCACAAAGTTACTTTATACCACATCACAAACAATGTTTAATATGTCATTCTTTATTCCTTTCCCATAAAATGCTTATAAATTATTAAGAACGAGCTATTGCATCAATCGATTCCCCAACGAGTTTTTTTATTCTTCTTACAAAGTCACTGAATTCCCTACTGCTTGGGTGTACTTAGTTTGTGATGGTTGTTCCATTAAACGGCATTACATTCCCGATGGTAACAGCAGTCAATATTTTCTTTCTCATCTCTTATTACTTAATGAAAAGGATGAGTTTTCGAACATTTCTGCTAAGAAATCCATTGTTTTTAACTGCATTCTTATAGATCTTGTTCACGTGATCTAGTGAACTGCTTTTTGATATTTTGAATTTGTAACCAATTTAAAATAACATCTAATTTTTTAATATTTTACATTCCAGCTAATATTTTACAGTTAATATATTACCTTCTTTTTTTAATCTCTAAGACACTCGGGGTTTCTACTAAACCCTGACTTTTGAGCTCTTTCCTTATTGAAAAAGATGTTCTCAAAGACAACATATATAATTGGACAAATTCCACTTTATAAAATATAAGTTAACGATGCTATATTGAAAATAAATTTGATTTTCGCACTTTTTTAAAAATTAACATCAGGTTTGGCTAATATCTACTTGGCAATTATCGTCTCACATGAAACTCTAATTCGTTCAAACTCTAAATATTATTTGTTCATGTTAGTGTTTCATTAATTTTAATGTTTTATAAGTCAAAGGTATAGTTGAAGATGGGTGAATATTTTAATTTAATGCCCAAAACGGAAAAACAATTTACTATTTTTTTTTTTTTTTTTACTGAATCTTTCAGGAAAGTGCATAAAAGTGCAATTTACAAATTTTGAAAATTTTCAACAACAGAAAAGAAATAGACTTGGTCAAAATCTCTTCTATATTCTTAAAATGTTAAAGCACTTTAAGTACATCAGAATAATGTGGAATTTTTTTGTTTCAAAATTTGCTGTATGATAATTATTTATGGTAAATCTCAAATTTGGTGGTTCATTTAAATGTCCGTGTTACCTTCCCCCTAATGTTTAGTCTATGAATTTAGGGATACCATGTATAAGAATCTCGTTACCAATCTGCATTCCTTAAACTGTCGTTGAGATTCTTTCTATCGGAAAATTTCTCACAGAGATTCATTCAACTATCGTCGCAAAGATTCTGCTTGAATGAAATTCGTTGGTTTATGAATTCTTCTATTCTTATATGTGGATATAGCAAATGCTGCATGGAAACAGAATATCCCTTAAAAATGCATTCCTAAAAGATGTAGAGGTTAACATGATGCCATCTATGATCTTCTAACATCCATTCATACCTTTACTTCCTCAAAAAAGCACCAATGTCTTTCTGTGGTTTTACCTAATAAAAACTAGAATTCCATTTTCTGCCCATACTGTATACGACGAAAATCTGTTTGCATACTATATCTAGACTTCTCATTGAACCTGATATCACCCCACTGCCTCATATTCTATTCTGTTGTTCCACTGTACAATTTATGCACACATCTTAGGAACTACTTGTCATTTTGGCATAGAGACGAATGTAGAACACATTCGTCTTTATCGCTAAAAACTCTCTATTTACTTTGATTGCATCGAATCAAAAGTCTTACGGTACACTCAGAACATCATGTAAACAATTTTCTCGTAATTCTCACTCTTGTAGCGGTTATTTGTGGGTATAAATTATGTAGTAATCTGAGCATGATGTTGCTCGTTAATTAACTGTTCCAGCATTTTTTAAACTTTTGATACATACTTTAAAATTCACAGCTCGAGACACTTAACTATGTGATCATCCAAATCTCAACATTCCAATAATTCTTACTATAAAAACATGACCAGCAATCCAATAATCTGCTCCATCCAAGTCAAATATATTAGCAAGTAATTGTTGTGACTGATTTTAACTGAAGCCATGTCTTAAAAGAAATTTATAAAATTTTAATTGGTCAGTCCAATATTTTTTAAAACTTCGGGGGACCCATAGATTGATTCAAAGTTGATTAAAAATATAATATAAATATACCATAAATTGATTCAAAATCGTTACAAAATTTAATATCAATAGGCCAAAAGATTGATATGAAGTCATTTAAAAATTGGTTATTAATGTCTTTTGAGTCATCAAAAATCATTACTTGAAAAGATGGAAAGTCGCGATTGAGAGTCAAAGAAGCAAATTGACAGGAAACCTATGATGCAGTGCCTCAGTAAAATGTGTCCTCTAAAATTGAGCCTCCAATACAGGCAGGTAGGGCTAATTCTTTATGTGTAAGTCAATAACTCCTAAGCTATCAACCCTCATAAACTATGTAACATAAAAGCAACATCTTAAAAGAAAAAATTATAGTTCAAAAAACTAAAAAAACAGGCTTTAGAGTTAATCAAACTAAAAAGTAAAAAATAATTTTAACATAAGAATAAAATGACTGACGAGAAAATGAATGTCACTGTCCTAAAAGCGTTGGGTGCTTTGTATGGCATTTTTGTGCAACTAACTCTGCATTTCGAATGAAACTAGTGAAAATTAGAACGATTGATATCGAGGACCCCACGCTTTTTAGAACAGAGACATTCCTTTTTCTCGTCAGTCATTTATTCTTAAGTTAACATTATTTTTACTTTTTAGTTTGATTAACTCTAAAAGCGTGTTTTTAGTTTTTAAACTATAATTTATTTTTTACTTTACTCTAAAAGCGTGTTTTTAAACTATAATATTTAAATGAGGTCCCTGTACGGGATACTGAAACTACTGTTCTTACAATTTTAATCCTGAGTAAAAACAATGGCTAAATGCGGAGTATGTCGAGCCAGCCAGGATTCGAACAGGGGAATCTCCTGATCCGTAGTCAGGCGCGTTATCCGTAGTGCCCACTGTCCCACGGAGGTTTGAATGTCTTAGGTATTTTCATTCTAAGTGGGTTAAATTGCTCTTCATAAGTTAAAATAAAATCACTCATCCTGGCGATCCCTAATCATGGTGTGATATTAAACTTATAAAATATTTTAATGTCGTCGGTCCTTGATAGAGTCTACAACGTTTAAATTAATTGGATAGCTTAAAGTAGGGCAAATCGAACCCAAAGAGTCAGTTACAAACAAACAAACATACAGGTGAAACTAATAAAAAGCGCATTAAAAAAATGCATGAAAAACAAAAAGTGCAATAGTGCGCGGCTAACATGCATGAGGTTTGAGGTTGAATCATGGCTGAACTCAATTTTCAGAAATGAATAATAATTGTGATAATGAGTAAAAAAGCCTCGATAATGAAAAACTGCCTGGTGAGAAATTTCTAGATTTTTTTCTTATAAGACAAGCAAATGAACTGAAGGTGTCCCCTAAAATTCCTCCCAAAAAGGCTTTTTGTTCTCCGCTTATGACTGGTTTGTATACATCCACACAAAAGTGAAACATAAAACTCACCAATGTTAAACAAAAGAATTAGCCTAATGGATGATGCATTTGTGCATATGTACTGAGGAAACATGGTTTGAAACTTACCTATATAGGAAGCGCTTTATGCAGAGGGTAGACACGGTTAATCTTTACCCGGAAAATCCTTTCGTTTATGCGAGAGTTTGAACCCTCAAATAACCCCCTCGGAAATTTGGGATTCAAATTGTAGTGGTAAAATATGGATGCAATATAGGAATCCCCTAGCAGTTTAGGCTAATTAGATGTAATTCCCACAACTGGCAGGTGATTTGAGTTCGAAACTCTAGATATTGGAAAACAATTTTATTGTCATTAGCCATAAGGCAGTGTTGTGTAAGGTAATCTAAATAAGAATCAATTAAGTAAAATAGGAATCGCTTTAACAAAAATCGAACATATTGCATATCTTAACAATTCACTTCTGTAAGTAATGACTAAAACTGTTCCTGTTTACGAAGCCTTCAGACTATGGCAAAATTTGATTTCCTTTTATACTTAAATTTCGTTGTGTTAATATCATTTTCAATACTTTAAATTATAGTTAGTAGTAAAATGAATAAAGAGTTATTATAGATACATTTCATGGTGCGCTAAATTACTGAAAAAAAGATTTCATATAATGATACACATTACATTATTTTTAAACGAAAATCGTTAAATTAGCAATTGGTCAAATTGCAAATAGCAAGTAAAAGTCAGTTAAGCAATTATGGTTCAGTTAATCAATTGATCAGTATTTTTATTCTTCATTATCTTATAAGGTACCATTTTTCATTTTTAATGATCAGTTCCAAAATTTGCAAGTGATCAACAAAGTGCAGACTTTAAATTATAAAACTTACGTGATGCATTTAGTAAAACTTATTTAATACTTCGACATTTACTTAATTTGTTTCTCCAACAAGTTAAACGTTAACAATAATATGAGGGTAAATTCTCATGCTGTTTTGTTCACAAACCATTCATTAATTTTTTCATTCATTAACTAATTTTCAACCGTATTTGCAGAGTCATATCAATCATTGTAAAGCTATGTCCATTTCAGAAAATACCATTTTATTGTCAACTACTTTTGTTAATTTGTAAACTTTCACTTCTCATACTGATTTATTGACCATTTTGTAAAATATTCCATATATTTTAATGGCAAATTAGCATGTAATGAATGAATACTGGCATGCAAATTGTGGTTACAAATAACAACATAACTACCATGTTGATTATTGTAAATAAGACAAATGTTGCTTGTTTGGCATGTAATCTAACTTATGTTTGTCAATTAAGATTGCGTGAGATACATTCATTTACTTAAATGCAAATTTCATGGCAAATGAATAATATGAGTAATTTTATTTTAAATATATCGAAAAACTATTTTTCATTACAAAAACGTACTAATGATTTCTTTGTGAAAACGCAATGCTTTTAAGTTATTAGATTCATGATATTTTACTTTAACTATTAATTTCTCCAAATTTTGAAAAGAAATTGGACACATAAAAATAACAATTTCATTATAATCTCAAGTATTGCTTAGAAAATATTCTTAAAAATTCATCTTAGTCTATTGAATTATTAATAAATTATTAATTGACTGAATTGGTCTTAAACTTATTACATATCTGATAAAAAAACATTAAGACTTAAATAAATAATTTCTCAGGAACAATTTGTTGTGTGGCAATTTTTGTGGAGTAATCTACTTAATTATTATTGATGGAAGCTGTCATGCACTTAGTTTACAAAATATGAATTGTATTTAACATAAAAAGTGGATGGATGGATGGGAAGGCGTATTAGAACTACTTTTATGTTTGATGAGTGTACAATAAAAGTAATTAATCCATTAATGTTTGAGAATTGAAGAATATCTTTCGAAATTTAATATTCGTATTTTTTAACTTTTTTCGTATTTAAAAAAAGTTAAAAATACGAGTTTCCTTCCATAATAACTTCTATTTATTGATTCCATATTACAACACTATTTTCATTAATATTTACAATTCAAGATTATGGTACAACGAATTTGGAGCAATAATTCCTTTTTCACTTCTTTATAAATTATTCTTTTCTTTTTTATTTTTTATTCCTTTTATGTTTATTCTTTTTTAATTTTATCTATTTTCATAGTTTTATTGTCAAACCCAGCACATTAGCAAATTAAATTTACATGAAAGTGACATCAATTCAGAAAGTTTGTCAATGTTTTATTTTTTTAGTTTGTTTATAGTATTTTTTTCGAAATCACAAATAGTTAAACATTATGATGCCGAAGACCTAGCATAATTTACAAAATGGAAAAAAGAATAAATTATTGGAAAATAACAATTTTCACATTTTGTTTATCATAAATATTTAAACAGCGGTCAAATGCTTCTCATGAGTTTAAATATAATGTCAGAATTCGAATATATCAATGTAATTGTTGGTTGAAAATAATTTATCTCATGTTGTTAGAAACAGCTTTTAACTTGAATTTTGTCTCATACGTTTTTCGAACAGTACAACTTTATTGTTTGCTTCTAATGTTTTAAGTATCTCTGTGTCCATAAAATTAAAATCATTCTTTTTATTTGCAAATACTTTGAAATGTTTCTTGTTAAATGTTCATGTGTAATCGTTCCTGCAATTCCAATACCTAAGCTCCATATAAAACCTCAGTACATTAATGCTTTTAGAAAGACTTGCATGTCGTTTTATTTCAAGTTGCAGTTTTTATCATGGGTTTTCCGAGCATTATAAAAGTATCTGCCTTGTCTGGAGAGCCGATTTTTTGTCTTTAATAAAACACTTTCCGGCACTTCAGTTTGGGGAATTGAAGGCAAATTTTTTGAAAATATTAGCAAGCAAGTTGAATTTTCAATACGAAATCATCAGTCCAGAAGATGGCAAATGGGGTTCCTTAATGGAAAATGGCACCTGGTCAGGAATAATTGGCATGGTTACCAGGTGAAGTGACATGGGCCTCACACTAGCTATCATGGAAGATCGGAGTGTATTCGTGTGAGTTTAAGTACTCCTTATTATTCAGCTCGGAAGAACTTTTGTTTACGGACAAACCTGATATGCCTAATGCAGTATTCCTGTATCCTTTTAGTTTGGATGTTTGGATATTATTTTTCATCTTCTAGTAATTTCTCCATATATTCTTCAAAAATGGATATCTGCAAAAAGACCTGTTCCATTCCGGGCTTACCTGATGTAGTAGAAGAATTTCGCCTATTAGCAAGAAGAAACGAATCTTTTCAGAAAACAGTCATTCGCTATACAAGACTTATTTCAATTACCTTCATCACTTTTATATACAGTTCTGTTCTTTTGTCTTTTTCATATTAGTGCCTCTACACGCACCAGGTATCACTAACTTCAAGAACTGTCTTTCTGCAGTGCAAAAAGGCAAAATGAAGTGCCTAGCGCCCAAAGAAGTGTAGACGTCCACTACTGAGGGGCAGCAATGCTTTTATATTTGAAGAAACTTGGAAAACTGATCATCAGAAAATGATTGGTCATACCGGAGCAGGGAATTAAATACCTCTGAAGCCATTGGTCGTAATTTGGCTTTAATTGGTCCTAGATTAATACTACAGTGCCGATATGGGGTGCCACCCTTTACAAGAAAATTCATCTCTGATGATTCCATTGTTGAGATGAGCACGGCCATTGCTCTGAAGAAGAACTTTTGTTGCAGAAAGAAATTGGATGGCGTTATTATGCGAATGGTGAGTGGAGGATTGTTCCAGAAGTTGGTCAACGACAAGCTATTTGAGACGAGGGTTCAGATGCGTTCATCAGAAGTTGAAGGTTCGGAAGAAAAAGTCATTGGCTCTAGAAGATGTATTTGGAATCTTTCTTTTCTTGATTGTTTCTTATGTGGCTTCTTTTGTTTTGCTGGTTGGTGAGATTATGCATAATCGTTATTCTAAATGTATTTTTTTTCTAAAGTTAAATAATGCTGTAATATTTTTATATAACTCTTGAATCGGAAATATTGATAGATATAGATATCGGAAATATTGATAGATATAGATATTGATATATATAACGTGTAAAAACTTAGAAATATCATTTGGAATTTAAAATTTTGGAATAAATCAAAGAAATAAAGTGTATAATAAAAAAGTTTAATGATTCAAGTAAGAAATTATTACTTAGATAACAGAAACATTCAAACTTTTTGACACATATATTTTTATCTTCCCTCTACTAAATAAGAGAAGAATATAGTAAAAGTAATATAGTAAGTATTGTAAAGAAATAAAGAATATAGTAAATGTAATAAAGAAATATATACAATAAAAAGTGGTAATTCAATAAAAATTTAAATTATAATATTCACTTTAAAAATACATTAATTAGATCATAACTGTTAATTTAAATTAATTAAATCTATATTATAATGTATGCAATTGAAAGGAATTTGAGAATAGATTAAATCGTCTTAATTTTTTTTTCGATTTAAATTTTTATAAAAGTTCAAAAATATTTACTTAGTTAAATATAATTATTAAAATCTACAGATAATACTAATACTACTAATAAAAATCTAATATATACAAACAATAACAAATTCCTTATATTAAATTTATCTTGAACTATATATATCTATTATTATATCTCACAGTAATTGTCGTTAAAAGCTAACTTAAAAAAATTATTTTACACAAATATAACAGAACTAATCTAGATAAATCATATAACAGTTTTCTCTGTTTAATAACAAATAATGATAATAGTAATAGCAAATTTAACCACCACTATTTTGATAATATACACTCAAGAGCCAAAACCTTATGACCACCCCTATATTTTGCAATGAACTCGCCTGGATGACGTGGAAGGCATGTGATCAGGTGGAAGTGGTATTTAGCTGGTATTAAGTGGTGGTATTAATCCATGCCAAGGCGGGTTGAAGCTGTGTTGCGCATAAATGTGGGCCAACTCTGTTATTGACAGGTGGTCATAATGTTTTTGGCTCTTGAGTGTATTTTTTCTGTCTAATTTTTATCATTAATGGTTAAATTAAAAACGATTCTTTTGCAAAAATAATAGTTATGTATAGTTGTAATTGTAATATTTAGTTGTTACTATATGTTACATAATAATTACAGATGAACAAAATATGTTATTAATAACAGATTTTACCATATATATTTTAATATCATACAGTGATCAATAATGATTAAATTAAAATAATTAAATTGTGCAAAAATAAAATATTAAATTAACTAATAAATAAAAGTTTAAATCATTATGCACTGCTTTTAAGAACTTACAAGAAAACTAGTCCAGTTTTATGCATTTACGTCATTGTGTAAGGAAAAAGGGAAATTGCATTATGTCTGGTTGTAACTGGAAATTTTCAGGGAAAAAGAATAAAATGCTTTATTTTATTTTATTTACGCAGTGTGTAATCCTTCAAGTTGTTCTCTTCTGTTTCTTAATATTTCAGAAACAAACTGTAAAATAGTTTTTTATGAGATTTAAGAAACTTTTTAGGGCCATTCCATTTTCCAGATAGATTTTTCGTTCATTGTAATGCAACAGAATACCATTCGTGGCAATTTCTAAAGTAGATACGATAAGGAATTCTTTTTGTGGAATTTAAAAAATCCGTTTATCTATTTATTTCAAAATTAAATTTTATTAAAATATAAAATTAAGAGTTTACTGGTGACAAAATTTCATAATCATTAATCTATGTATTTTTTGTATTTAATTAATTGAAAATTATATTAGAAATACGTTAATTTCAAACGTCTTTCTTAAGCATTATTTAAAAAAAATGTATTATCACAAAATGTTTCACATTATTTAAGTATTGAAATTTCTGCTTTATATTATGCATCAATATACCAGGTGTCCTTTATTTAATACAAACTATTTTAAATCGATTGACAGCAAGCGATTGATTATTTTATATGTCTCTACAATTAATTTTGTACAATAATCCGCTTTCTTAAAAATTCGATCTGTGCCAAATTTACAACTATAAATAGGTTTTTTTTTATTTCGAATCTGTTCTTATATGTAATACATTGTACCTATGTTAACAAATATATAAATTTCCTATATATTATTGTACACCATTTTATTGCCATTCAAAAACATGTTAGAGATCCATAATTAATTTTTACTAACAGTGGTCAGATGGACTTGATTCTAAGACATTTCAGTAATTCTACTCAACTAGAATAGTGAAAGCTAACAACAGTAACAAATGTAACATCAGTAGCAACAATGGCAATTATACAAGAAAATTTCTGTTTATCAAATGGTGACCTAATTTTAAATTATTAAAGCAAATGAAAAATATCGGTTAAAATCAGATGTTGCCTTCTTGTAAAAGAGCTAGCGTCCAGATATCGATTAAGTTAGTATTTCTCCAAATTAAATTATATTTTATAAAACTGTTTTATTGAATTTTCATGAACTTTAGAATGTTATTATTACTAGAAGAATAATATTGTTATTACTAAAAAAATGTTGTTATTACCTCTGTGACATTTTAAATGCTGAAAACATTTCAAAAGAAATTTAATTCTGTATGACCTTAATGAGTCATATGAACTTTATGAGTCATACAAAAATTAATGACCTGCTGGGATTGTTTTTAACAGGCTTTTGACATACATTTTATGAATTTTTTTATACTAGCCACTAAATAGGTCCAATAAAATATATAATCCTGTTAAGTTAATTACATAATCCTCGTACGTACACGCTGATCTCTTTTATAATATACTTTTCTTACATATATCGTGGTCTTTTACATAAATTTTTATGCTTGATATCATATACTTAAAATTTAATAAAATATTACGTACTTATGCTTTAATGGGAGACTTGGCGAATGCATGGACTATTTAAAATAATATAATTTGTACCTGAAATGAAATAATTTAAACACATTCAACAACTAACACATATTTAATTTTTAAAAGCTACATGGAATACATTTTTTTATACATAAGAAAGGATAAAAACACCACAGCTGTATGCACATTCAACAACACATGATAATGAAAGCATAATTTAAATGATACAATAAACATGACAATGGCTTGCATATTTGACATCACATGATAGTTGGAAATATTAACTAAACTTTATATTAACAGAGAATTATGTGCATGCTTGACATCAAATGACTATGAACTTATAAATTAAGTAGGATACAGTAAAGCGATAATTTCTATCACACTTTATCATGATACAATTTATGAACCCATTTACAATAATCAAAGATTATGTGCATTTTTAATAACACATCAAGAAAAAAAAAAAAATCAGTAAAAGACGACGTATGCATATTTATTTGACATCACAGAACAATAATGTTTTTATGCACAAATCATGTTTCACAAAATTTACATTTACAGTCAATATACTAATCTCATAAGAAAGGATGCAATTTTATTTTAAAACAACATTTTCCATTGCTTCTTTTAAATTATTACACCAATTTTATTTACATATTTTTTTGTTTTTATTGTTATTGTTTCTCTTAATGCTAAACGAATAACAATTTTTTTACAAAACATAACTTTTCACCATCGAAAGCTATTTACAGTATTAACAATGACTTACACTAGATATTTATGTCTATCTATGAACAAAACATTTAGCACAATTAAAGAAAAATATGTTCCACAATAAATCACAAAAATCAAATACGAATAAATCTATTTTAAAAATAAAGAAATTTTAATGCATTATGTTTGATTAGCTTTTAAATTTGAGAGAATTTTCACGAAACTTTATATTATTTACAAGAACAGTTATCATGGCTTTAAAATAGTTCATTCCAAAATATGAAAATGGAAAAATTACACTGACATTTACAGGCAATATTGAATTTTAGTGAAAATGGGTTAAAAACTTTAACATTTCATATTTTACACATGAAGCAACTTACATCGCAAAAGCACACTGATCTAAAATTTACGAATAATGTTTATTAATATTTACAGATATATTACAACAGCATTAGAATATTGTTCCCACCATCTTAAATTCTTTTTCATAGTGCAGTTTTTATAAATGATGCAAATTATTTATTTCGTTTTATTATTATCATTATAAATGTTTTATTCAAACAAAAAAGGCAGCTATAATACCAAATTTAAAAACTTTTAACTTTCTTAAAGATGAACATCACGACAGCTGTATTTAAAATATCAATAATAAAATTTTTGAGATATTTAAATATTAATTATTAAAAATTAAATATTTTAATTAGATAGTAAATATTTACTTCTCCTTTATTATGAAAAAATAAAAACCCTGCATGATTTCTAATCACACTATTAGACGATTTAGCTGCTTAGCAAATTTTTTGTTTTTAACTAATTAAGTAGAATGTTAAACAAACAAAAATATATTAAAAATATTTTACTTTCCTTTTCTTATTCATGCTGAAAATTTAAGCTACGATTTCATTCCAATATCTAAATATTTAACAAAATTTGCATCATTATTAAAAAAAAAATTAAATCAATATCTGCCTTTCTATTCATGCTAAAGATATAAGCAATAATTGCAGTCCGATACCTAAATTTTCATTTAAACATCAAAACATTACAAAAATTGAAATGTAAAATTAAGTAATTAGACTTTCCTTTAAGGAATAAATAACTTGTTACCTAAATAACTTTAAACATTCATTTATAAACTGTTTTAACTTTAAAGAAAGTACAAAGCTTTATCCAATTATGTTTTAATTTCAGTCCAAGTAATAATAAAGGAATGTATCACAATGTAACAAGTGTCTAAATCAAGCACTGTACTAAATGAGTTCTATTGAGACTGAAAGCCAAAAATAACTACTACTTCTACAGCTTCAAACCAGAACTTAATTATCCACTGCATGCAGTCGAAATAAACTTAATTTTTATCATTCTTGTAAGAAACTCAAGAAATTTCTTTTGATTCTCAAAGCTAGAAATTAGCCTTCATACCTTCCTACAATTGAATCAGCCCTATTATTTATCAAATTGCATTTGCCATGATGATATTTATAATGCAGGAATAATTATGAGACGAGTAATTTATTTCCCTTCTATGCATCTTTTATAGATAAAATAATATTATTTATGTTGATAAAGTAGATCCATTAAAAAAAGAATTCTTAAAATTTAAGGAGAAATTGCTCATTTTTTGGAAAACATGACCCATCTTAAACACTTGTGAGCTCAATTTATGAAAGATTTTGTGCTGGTTTAATAAAAATTAATTAGCAGGTTTAATATAATTATTATAATAATTATAGCATTTAACCATTAATTGAGTAATGAAGTGGCAGTTTGCTTCTTTTTTATATCCTTTTTTTCTTATTTTTTTTTTAAATATCCGTAAGTTTTAATTTATAATAGTTTTCCAAAACATACAATAGAGGAATATGAAAAATTAGTATATGACTTCCTATAATCGATTTAAAAATTATAAAAAATTTTATTGAGTAATATACATTTATATTTGCTTGAGATTGATTAAGAAGAACATTAAAAAAACTTGTCCTCATAAAAAAAAGAAATTTTCTCTCTCCTTCTAAAGTAAGAAATGTTTAGTTTAGATTCAAGTATATCACATGACGTAGATCAGAAATTGTAGATTGTTTTAACAATGATCAAAATTAAATACAGATTTTAAAAAAATCAAAATTAAATGGGTAAAAAAATTATATAAAATAACGAAGATTTTAAGTAGTGGAAATTTTGTTTTTTATGCCTTTTTTTCTTTAAGTAATTAAATCTTTGATATTTGAAACCCTTTAAGATAAACTGCATTTGCCTATTCATTCATTTTAAAAATCATCTACCAAATACACATCGAAAATTTAATAAGATAACGTAAAGAAGATATATTTTCCATTTCTATAAATGAGAAAATTAAATTATCAAGACAGAATGAACACAGATGAACAATTACAAGAACCTTTCTATAAAATTTGGACTTAGAGATAATTTTAATGTCAATGATAAATTTATATTTTTATGATCTACTATAAACGGATCGTGCATTGAAGAATTAATAATTTCCTCACATGCAATTGGCACTTTGTTTCAAATATGAATTATTTTGCACTACAAAAAACCAATACATGTGGAAAAAATTTTCATAGGTGTAAACGATAATAGTCTCAAATAAAACTCATTTAAACTCTTCAATTTTTCTAGATTAAAAAATTATTTAAAATTATATTAATAATGACATAAGCATCTAGATGTACTAATGTACTATCTAGAAAAAAATGCCTATTTTTACAAACCTTTTTATTTCTGTAAGGTACTTCATTATAACGAAGTGTAAAATCATTTTAACTATAAAATCTTAAATTTACGGTAATTGAGCATAACATGTTGGGTATTTTATTTTCAGATTTTCAAAATTACCTTTCAGTATACATTTTCCTTTAATTGTTTTCTAG
Source organism: Caerostris extrusa (assembly GCA_021605095.1). Classification (NCBI taxonomy): domain Eukaryota; kingdom Metazoa; phylum Arthropoda; class Arachnida; order Araneae; family Araneidae; genus Caerostris; species Caerostris extrusa. The sequence goes on along the minus strand of BPLR01004266.1, from coordinate 14,049 downwards.
TATACAAGTTTTTGCATGTTAAAATTACTTTTATTATGTGTCTTTTTAACAAAGATAGATAGCAGTTATGTAGAAAGAATAATGTTTTTTCTTTTATGAAAACAGAGTTGTTGCAGAATATTTTTTACAAGTTTCTAAATTATTAACTCAAAATTTTATGGGAAAAATAATACAACAAAATTATTTACTTACCATCAAATTTAAATGTTACATCAGAAATTGTGGCAAACTAAAAATCTATGTAATTGAAAAACATATTTCAAATTCAAAGAATAAACAGTTTGAAAAATTAGAAAACAAAGTTTGAAAAGTCAAATTTTCTAGAAGCTGAATGTGGTTAAAAATACTTTAACTTATTGTACATTTTGATGTAGATCTTGAAATTTTGATAATAAAATTACTTTAAACTGCAAAGAATTAAATCAATTTTCAGTTGCAATATATTCACAGTAAAATTTCAATTTAGTTTTACAAAAAATTGTTAAAATTGAGTTCTGAAAATTTGAGAAATTTTAATATCATACAATTACAAGTTTTATACATCAATATAATTCATAAATTCAGATATATTCACAAAGGGAAAAAAGTAGTCTTTGAAAAGTCACTATATGTGGCAAATGTCCATTTCCGGTTATGGAATGATTCAACGATCCAGTGGACGATTTGATGGTCCGAATCGTATCCAAGTGGTTCCTTGAAGCTGTCATTGATACTGGCTCTTTGATTGATACTTGCAGAAGAGGACTAGAAATGTTCGTTTGAACTTCCCTTCCGAAGATGCAGTAGATGACAAAATTAACTGATGAGAGACTGTTACCAGAAGGTTGGACACACGCACCAGGGGAAGCAAGAATATGTCGAAATATTCAATTATATTGATGACTAGAGCGAGGATGTTGCAAATCAAGAAGACAACCACCACACAAAGAAGCATCATTGCCAGACTGAATTCCCTTGCTGCTTGCGACTAAGCGTCTGCCTCTCCTATTGGCTCGACGAACTGTCTTCCATATCAAGATGTTGAAGATCATCAGTACAAGAATGGAATGAAGTACATCACAAGAAGATATAGCCAGATGTGGTACACCTCATAGTAGAGCTTATTGACTCTCAACTGCGAAGCAACTACCTTATATACAGTCCGATTCATGTCTGGTGCAAAGTACTCTGGAGTGCTCAGCCTCCACAAAATCTTGGTATATTATAGAAGATGGCCATCAGGGTAATGCAACAAAAGGTTGAAAGATCTGCCTTCTGTATGTGCACAGAGACTTGGCCTTCAGAGGGTGGCATACTGCAATGTACCTCTCTACTGTAACTGCTACTGTTTGTTCAGACTGAACCAGTTTGGGCAATAAGCCCCTACTGGATAAGCAATAGGTATGATTAAAGGGGACACATCAAGGGTATATGTCTTCAAAAAAGTAATCCTACTTCCAAGCTTGTCTCAGACCAAGCATGAGAACTGGCATATTAAGACGATGGATCGAAATAATGAAGTAATCCTTGGCGACTACAGTTAACGGAAGATCATCTGAGGTCTAGACAATATAATAAGGACACAAAGTTGGCAATGACTCCAAGAAGACCAATTGTGGATATGAGGGCACCTTTCTGTAATGAATTCGAAAGTGGTTACTTCTGGAAAAGGGTCGAAAAGGTAAAGGTTCAGTGATGTTTAAATGTCTTGAAGAAGTCTTGTTTTGGAATCAAAAGAGAAGAATTCATTTCATATCATCTTCAATAACTCTTGAATTGTTGATATTATTATTAGGTAGTAAAAATATTGAAGAGTGATTGAATTAAAAGTTTTGGCTTATGATTTACTTATGAAGTATCCATTGTTAATCAGATCTGGAAGTTTAATTTTTGACAAGAAAATTTTTAATTTTGTTTTGCATTTTTTAACAGATATGCTAAAAGAAATCTTTTCACAATTTTTGCTTTTTTCTCCCAATAAAACATTTTACATTAATTCATTTCAGACAACCTTATGTTCTTTTATTCTGTTTTATCTTTTGTGTGATTACAAAATTGTCTTTTGTTTGAGGATACCAATGAACTGATCGATTATAACATCGCCTATCTGAAAAGATAAATTATATTTTAGATATAATGAAAACTTTAATGACAAAAATTATTTTAATTGAAATATACATATAAAAAATACAAATTAAATTTAAGAATATATCTATTCCTTATGCATTACGTTTTATAGAAAACTAATGCAACACTTTGCTTAAATACATGACTGGCATTTTTCTTATCAATTATATATATACGTTGCTGGATTACTTTATATTTATTACAGTGGCGTTACCATGTGAAAAAGGAAAATAACATAAATACATTTAATAAATATGACATTTAATAGAAATGACATAAATACATATAATAAATAAATACATTTCAAAAGATAGAAATGTATTTATATTAGAAATAAATTGTTATCTCATAGCTGAGACTTCTAAGGTATTGGGGTTCCTGATGCTGTAGAAAAAAATTTTTAACTTCTATTCCACTTCCTTTTCTGAACTTTGTTTTTTTAATGCAGCTGACTTTACTCTTATATAGATTAATTGCATTATTTTTGTATAATTGCCATTTCACATGCAGCTCAATGTTCTTGTTCGAGGAATGGAATCTCACCAATTGGGTAGAATTAAGTGACGAATATCGCTTTTTGAATTGGCCTCGTTTACCGAAATCACCTTCAGAGAGACATTTCGGTAGCGATGTCGCATTAACTGTACTCCGCTCCCACCTTCTCAACAACAGGGCGTTGTGAACTGAAGTACCATTTCTGTTTGGTGGTACACATTATAGTACAAACGAAATCACCATTATTACGCACGTTCTTCGTGACATCCTTTGGCATGATGATATATCGATAATATTTAAGTCTCGTTGTGTTGTCGTGCTGTCACAGTATAGACTATTTCAGAAGATAATCCTTAATTGTGCCTGTACAATGTCCCTATATCCAAACAGTACCCAGTTCAGCTAAATTGCTTGATCTCTTCCTAATAGGCCGCACGTTTGGTGTAATAAGTAGAACCTCTAACTATCCAAGTCTCACTCTCAAATTCAACAATGAAGAGAGTATGCTTCAAATTTCTCTGTCATCCCTATAAATCAATGTGAAACATGATAAAAACTTGTATGAGGATCAAATATACTGTGCCAAATACTTATTAATTGATTCTCTGTTTTTGTTGTTGTTTTTCTCCCCTGTATAAAGTATTCGCGGTCTCCTGAAATTTTTAATCCATTTTATCATATCTACATATTTTTATAAAATCTATATAAATTTATCGGACATCCTTCTATTGTGTGCGTATGTCTGTTAGAGTGTATAAAATGCAATATTTCTCAAGACGAATCTTCCTACAAAAAAAAATGAAATTATTTAAGTAACTTTTATATGTTTAAATATTTAAAATTAAAATATTATTAAAATAAATTATTCTTTGTCTTTGTTATTTAATCATTCATTAATAAATGTAAAGTTCTAGACATAGTTTTTTTCTCTTAAACAGTACCAAAGTATTTAAAATCTCATTTCTAGATGGTGGGAATCTAAAAATTTAATGGTAATTTTTATGTTAGAAAAATTATATTTTATGTCATGCAGAGACACCTAGGCTTAATATGTTGTGTCATATGACAAAATTGGAACTCAATCCATTTACATTGGGTCACTATCCAAGAATAATACAACGTTTAATTCAGAATTACACTACCAAAATATTAAGAACACATCAAAACATCACCATTCAATTAAAAAAACTAGACAATATCAAACATTAAAATCATTTAAAAATTATACAAGTAAAACTGGGAAAATTAAACAAGTCTAAAAGGAAAAGTAAGCGGGGCTCTGGGCATGAGATGCCTGGCCATCAATACAACAGGTAAACATCTTCTCTATTTGTAAAGATTGGTTACGGCCAGGACAAACGAGTAGTGTGGCGATATTCATAGAATGTGTTTTACAGACATGTTAAAGAACTGATCACTGCCACCTGAATAAACTCAATCCCCATTGAAATCTTTCATAAAGATATAAACTGCTACAACAAATGGTTATTATTATTATCAAAAACATGATTGATTTTAGTTTTATCAGATAATATCATTTAAGCTTTTTAGATAGAGATTCACATTAATCATTTATCACTCTAAATTTTGCTGTCAAACTGGAAAATCATGTGAAGAGCCATATGTTTTTCTTATATGTTATTTTTTAAATAATCCAGTATAACTAATGGATCAGAATAAAATCTAAAATTATGAAAAAATTAATTTTGCTGTCAATATTCTTTTATTTTTATTATTGTATTTAATGGATTAATTTTTTTTATTGTAATTTATTTATTTCGTAATCTGGTAAACAACAACAACAAAAAAAATTAACGTATAGCATAATATTTTTTTTCTCTTTACAGTAACAATTATAAGATTTAAAAGGAGGTTAGTAAGACTCTACTTTACTTTAAGAAAAACCCATAAAAATGCAAAATTTATTTATTTATTTGCAGTCAATGAATTTTTATGAATAGTGAAGGGGGAATATTATTGACAGTGAAATCCAGTTATTTTTAGGTGGATGAGCAAAAAAAAAGTCTTCTGTCGAAAACTTTTAATAAAAATAAATTTGTTAAATCAAGAACACACGTAACTCTTGGAAACCAAGTTGTGAAACTTTAGAAAAGAATTCTGATTTTCTGTTTGACTTTAAAATGATTCGCATTGAATTTCTTTATCGTTCAGCGTTTAAAGGAAATCAGGTTCTTTAGATTAAACTCGACTTTCTTCTTGTATCGATAAATAAAAACGATAGTTGTAAAGTTCCCCCATGGGATGTAGCCTCGGAAAGTAGTTGAAATAGGAAGTGTGAACATCTTATTTCCGTTGAATGTAAGAATGGAATAGATATTACAAATCAGGAATTACATGAATTCTAATTTAAAAAACAAAAAGTTTTCAGCAAGATCAAACTTTCTTCTAGTGCAAAAAAAAAAAATGCACTCACACCTTAGCCTGCTAAAGAATGTATAACGAATTTAGGAACAAATATCCAGCTTTTGCGTGTTGCATTGGAGAAAAAAAAAAATCAGAAAATACTACCTTCAATCGTTCATTATGAGACTTTTTTAAAGATTTCATAATAAATTCTTCAAAAAATGTAATTAGATATATATCATAAATCAAGAAGTTTTTCATTTGAATTTCTTGCACGCATGCAGCTTGATGGCCAATTGTCTAGTGATCTGGCCATTGAAACCACAGGCTTCAAATGGGGAAGCCCTTGGGTGGCATGGATGAGTGAGGGGTTCGGAATCCACGTTAAACTGTAGGTCCAGTTCTAATTAGCATAAAATTATTGCACAAAAATGACCGTAGCGCGACAAACCAAACTAAACATGCTGGTAGTACAGTTTTTGGCAGACGTTCCAAGCAAAAAAAGATTTACAAACTTTTTCTAATGCTGAAAATACATTAAAAATATTTTTTTATGATGATTTATGAAACTGTTAAATTTGTGGTCTCACAGGACATTAATACGTAGATCAATACTTTTGTACTTAGCATGGTCACAGAGGCATCCTGAGCAAATGCCTGTACCTTCAAAAGGAGTTTTAGGAACAATTATTCAGCTTTTTGCGTTAGAGAAAATTTAAAAATACCACCTTCAATCTGAATGTCGTTATGAGATTTTTTTAGTTTCCTTAAATTCTTCACGAAAACTCCAAAATATAATAAAATATCAAATGTCACGAGTTATTTTCATACGAACTTTACTGCATACAGTGCATTTTTTGGCAAACGTGACAAGAAAAAGATTTACAAACTTTTTTTTCCTAATGTAAAAATGTATTAAATATTTTTAAGTTGATTTATGAAACTGCTAAATTTGTAATCTTTGTACATTAATTCGAAGATCAATGTTCTTGTACTTATCATGGTAAGGAAACATCCTGGGCAAAAAAGCCTGAGATTTCAAAAAGTATTTTAGTAATAAGTATCCAGATTTTTTTTGAATGTTGCATTGAAAAAATTTAGAAAACACCCATTTTTCACAATAAGAAACATTATCATAACTCTCATCAATTCTACTTGTCCCGCAAAAAAGGGTTATTACGCTGATTGACAATAAAAATGAATCTTAGCTTTTTTTTTTTAGCACACTTACATTGTTCACAATATAAGATTTGTAATCTATTATAAATAGATTAATTATGATTCTGTATCATTCCAGTATTCCGTCAATCAAGTAGGATTATAGATTTATTATCACCTTTATATCTGAAAATTTGCTTTGTTCTTTTCATCACTCAAGTAAGAGTAAAATTCCAAAATTTGGATAAATAAAATTTAAATTTGTATTAATTTATTAAAAAGAAATAATTTGAAGTGGAGGAAATTAGTTTAATAATCAAACTTAAAGTAAATATATACTGGTTTTTATAGAAATTCAATTAAAGACTTTAACATAAAATTTTATTGAGAATGATCTTCTTTGTGTCGGAAAAAGAAAAGCAGTTATTTTGATATAAGAATAACAATGTACATATTTTAAGAAATATATGAAGGTTTTATTATAATATTTATAAATTATAAAAATATCTTATATTATAAGAGCTTGTTGTTTTGATTCCTGTAATGAAAGATAAAAGCTTTTACAATCAAAAATATAAACATCAATTCCTAAAGTAAAATTCAAACTAAATTAATAATTTGAGTTCTATTTTTAAAAAATTAATAAAAACAATACTATATATAATTAGTTTTATAAATTTAAAATAAATATTGGAATACAACAAGAATTTTTGTTTACTTTAAAATATATATGCAATGGTTTTAAGGAAAAGGTACAACTACATTTTTAAATTATTTACTTCAAAAATTGCTATGATAAATGCACTAAAATGTATATTTATTTTTATGTATTATACAAAATAAGTGAATTAGCAATAATAGATATTGTTTATGTTTACATCATCACTACTTGATATTAAATTACATATGAGAAAAAAACTGAAACAGAATTTCCATCTGAAAATATTTCATATGATGTTATATAGAATAATAGACAATAATTCTTATATGAAAGATAAATTTTTATTTAAATAAACTTTAATTACTTCAAGTTTAGAAAGGGATTAAATCATTTTCCATGCCATTGATTCTCTTGGAAATGTCAATGTTTATGTTAATAGGGTGATTTTTTTTTACTTCTCTTTTCTTTTCTTCAGACAGAATTCTAGATGTTTTCGATTTTAAATTTAAATTTCCTTCATATACAACAAATATTTTATGTAAGTCTGCGAAAGTATTTGTAATTGTAATTTTATGCTTGGAGTGCAACGTAGATCTACCTCCTCGTGGTGCACTGGACAAAGTTTGGCAAGGCAAAATGATCTACAGTCACGAGCTTCAGTCTGGCTCTCAGTGTGAGTTTCTTAGAGTTCTGCTAGTGGAATACAGGTGTATTGTCCCTTAGGTGCTCCTTTTTTAAGGATGCTACGGCTAGAAAACAGTCACAATCCCTGGTACGATCCTATTCATATTATCCCTGAATGGCCTATAGAAACTAAGGTGACATTTCTACGGCTTTTCTGTGGTCACGATTGACTCCGCTAGCACTTTCACGAAATGAAACTACCCCTCTCTGTCCCCTGAGTGATAACCAGGGAGAAATGGATATGTCTCACCTTGCTTTCCCGTTCTGCACTTCCTCCTGTTTCTTTATGGAAGCGTTATTGGAGTGCCACACGTAAGTGGATGGATAAACTGATGTCATTTGTTTCTATCTTGTTCTTTGCTTTTTAGGATATCTGCTGTCTGTACACTTGCAATTGTAAATAAAAAAATATGCCTTTATATCTAAAATACTCATGATACTGCATATAAATTAAGCTACATGTTATAGTTCCGGCTAACATATTTCCAATATGAAGTTTATAAAAAGTGTCTTTTTTTAACTGTAACACTTTTATTCCACAAACTAAGTGATCTAACTTCAACTTCTGAATTATAGCAATCACACTAGAATCATTATATTATATTAAATAACTGCTACGACAAGTTATTAATAACTGTTGAGTAAAAACAAAGAACAGATTTTTTGTAAATCCCACACTTTCTTTATCGATTGAAGCATCTGAATTTAATTAAAAAACAATTAATTTATAAAAAATAATTATTATTAAAGCATTCTCTTAATAAAGCATTTTCTTGCATGCTTTAAGACACAGCTAAAAATAAATCGAAAGCCATTTCTCATTATGTAATAATATCTTGATTAATTAAAAATTTTCTTTTCATAATTTAAGCATTTCTTATTTCAGCTTCTTTCTACGTACAGTTTTACAAATCAACTAATATTTATAATGTTATCTAAATCAAAAATCCGTTCTTTTTTTTTTAAAAGTGTTTAAATGGCCATGACATTTCCCTCATAGAATAAAAATACTGATAACAATTGTTCAAATAATAATGCAATAGCTTGGTTATTTTTAGAATTAAAAAAAATAGAATCAATGAATAGAATCAAATATTAAATCTACATCAAGAGAAACAAATACTTATTAATTTATAAAACGTTCATTTTCGAAAAGCACAAAGACTTTTAAGATAGTAAAAAATAGATTTTGGCCTTTGAAACTTGAGTTATTTTTTATATCATGATTGAAATACTTCTCATGTTTGGTTTTTGTGTTCTTTATTGCAGAGTTTATTTCGATATATTTTCAGTAATTAATACTTGATTTTTATATGTATTAATTAAACCAGTATTTAAATTTATTTCAATATATTGTTTAAATCTAATGGTTAAAAAGATACTTAAAAAGCATTCATTTCATTACTTTTAACAGGAAAGGGCAATATTTCATTGAGTTTATATTCATGAAAACATATTAATGGGGACCATAGGTTTTTATATTCAAAAGTTCATACATTATTCTAATTGTATTATTGAAGGACATGGATTTTGTCCGTTGTATACACGAAGAAAAAAAAATACATATAAAACCCAACAACTTCGAAGCGTTGTTCGAGAAATAATTATGAGAAACTTCTTTATCAAATAAGGATATTTTCTCTACTTGTAATCCAATGGAAACATCATCAGTTTACTTGCAGTAGCAAGAATAAATATTGAATAAAATCATCATCTAATGATCATCAGATCAGGATTACTCATTCCAAGTTCATATTTATCTTGATAATTTCAAAACACTGTTTGAGTAATAATTCTGATGCACTTTTACCAAATAAGCATATTTCCTCTTTACTTATAATCCAATGGTAATATCTTTAGTTCGCATGCAAAAGGAAGCAAGTTCAAGTAGCATTTACTACTTAAAAAAGAGATTTTTTGAGGTGAATGTGGCAATGTGTGTGGGCATACTCATATCATATAAGCATACTCTATAAGCATACTCTACTATAGTCTGATTGATAATAGTTTTCCGGTATCGACGTGCAAATGAAGGGCAGCTAACTCTAAAAGTGTTGAATGTAGTTTTATTGGTAATAGTTTTCTGGGCATAGACTTGCAAATAAAGGGAAGCTAGCTCTAAAAGTCCTTGTCGATGGGCAAATAGTTTTTCGGGTATCAACTTACAAATGATGGTGAACTAACTCTAAAAGTTCTGATAAGTAGTCTGATTGGTAATAGTTTTCTGGGTATCGATTTGCAAATGAAAGGCAGCTGACTCTAAAAGTGCTGATGAGTAGTATTATTGGTAATAGTTTACCGGGTATCTACTTGCCAATGAAGGCAGCTAACTCTAAAAGTGTTGAAGAAAGAATTTATCTTCCCATTAGTGATTGTTCAAGTGTTCCTTCAATTTAAACAAGTAAATAATGAATTACAAAAGCGAATTTTTCTTAAATAAGGAAACACATTGTAAAAATTTTTGATATTTCTTATAATACACGCCAACGATATTTTTTTCCTCCCTAAGTATGTGCATTATCTACCTGATACGATATTCATTATTGCAACAATGAATTTTTATCACATGAAATATTTCTTTATTATAAATTAACATAATCTTCTCTAAAATGCTCATGTTTCAGCTAGAAATTAAAAAGAAGAAAAAAAATTTGGGTACCTGAATGCACGGCCATTTTTAAAAACCATATTTTCTTAAATTAATGAAAATAAAAAAGCTACTGTAATAAAAAAAAAAAAAGAATCTGATGAGTGTAACGTGACTCTCTTAGTAGTACGCTCATAAAAAATAAAAAGAAATGGCCTTTCACTATACCGAATAAGATAAATGAAACTTTACCTTGAAATTATGACGTTATTATTTTTTAAGTGAAGCATCTACAGAAATGAAAAAGTATGAGAAAAGTGTTCCCTTGGCATTATTTTTGTAACACCTGCTTTTTGCTACAGCTTTTTACTCTATCATATATTTTTGAAAAATATAATTATTCAGCTGTACATAGTTTTAAAATGAAAGGATATTTAATGACTTACTTATATTTTTTTTTTTAGTAATGTATAATTGTATCCTTTTCCAGTTTTTTATTTGGACTTTTAAAGTCCAATCAGAACCAAAGTATTATAGATGAATTTCAGTGTTGTATATAGTTGTATAGAGATTATAAATCTTTTATTAAAACATAATTTTTAATAAGACATCTATTAATTTAAAAATAAGCATTGCATGAATAAACATCTTAGTGAGATTTTTTTCTAGTGGTTTAAAAAGAATAAAATAGCCTCAGTTCGCTAACTTTTCTTAAAGAACCGACAAATAGAAAACGAATAAAAATATGATTACTGAAGTTTAACTGGGAATAGAACATGCACATATTGGGCTTTGTATAAAAGCAGGTTTAACATCAATTCATTTATATATGAAAATTAAATATGAGTATTTGATCATTTTCGCATGTGATATTCAAATTGTCCTAGTGACTAGAGCTCTGAGCTTCGTGCCACTGGTTTCGTTTTCGAGTTTCGGCAGGTGCCCTGGGTGTTTGTAATGGTTCGGAATCCACTTCAAACCGTAACTCCCCGTTCTAATATGGCTACTACTACCAAACCATATCCCTGTGTCTACAGCTAAATTGCTCCTAAACAGTTTGGGAATGATGTGAGTGAGAAGTCTGATTGGGCTCCGTGACGCTCTACAGTCATATGAGACCGGGACATACGGCTTAAAGTGGATTCCAAACCACTACACTCATCCAGGGCACCGCCGGGAGTCGAACCGAAACCGGCGGCACAGAGGACCAGAAGGCACCGAAGACCAGACACTCGGCCATTCAGGCCTCAAGGTCCAATATGACTGTTGGGCGTATGTCTGACAACACTTTCCCTGAAGAAAAGAAAAACAGTAAAAGAAAGCATCTTCTATCCTGTAGGCAGACGGCCTTGGACCACCATGCGGCTGTTGCGTCATTGAAGAAGGTGAAGAATATTAAAATTCTTATAAATAATTGATAATTTAATTTAAAATTAATTTTAAAATTTCTAAAAATATTAAAATTCTTATAAATAATTGATAATTTAAAAATTAATTTTAAAATTTCTAAAAATATTAAAAATTAATTTGAAAATGAAATAAATGCGACTCTGATCTCTCTAACTCTCTCTCAAGACATGAAGGCGGCCTGATGGACAGTTGGGCAGTGCTCTGGCCTTGGGTACCACAGGTTCAGGTTCGAATTCTGGCGGTAGCATGGATATTTGTGAGTTGTTCGGAATCCACATTAAATTGTAGGTCTCGGTCTGATTATCCTAAAATGTGCAAACAATGACCATATAACAACAAACGAAACCAAACCATGACATGAAGGTATAGCTAATAACCCATCAAAAATGCTTAAACATTATATTTAACAGGGGAAATGATTTTTGCTTTAATCGCTCCAAAAAGCACAAGGAACTAATTTAAATTATTCCAAAAGTCTTGGGGAAAATTCATGTTTATGCGCCATTAAATTCACATACACCTTATAAAAACACAGACTATTAAGATAATAGTTTGGATTTGGTCCAACTGTAACTTTTAAAAGCTAATACACAAAAGAAACCATTTCGTAAAGGCTCTGTGCACAGATAAGAGACTGATCTATAAAAGATTTTGTGTCGACTATCAGTTAATGTAAGTAACTAGACTTGTCGCTAGGTTCGTCAAAGTTCCGAAGAAATGGCAAAAGGGCCAACTGTGGCAATTGCATTAGAGCCATATCTGCAGCCAAAAAGAGATAAATCGGCAGAAGACGTCCAACCATCACACAAACACAATTGAATGAGCATAGCTTCGGGAATGTTTGCCCAAAAGCATTGCGAAATGGGAAAGTCGCGACAATTGAATTACTGCCTGCCGCTCCTGATCTCAATCTCACCATCAGACAAATTGAACAAAAGTTGATGATCTAGCAAGAAAATGTCTATTTCCTACTACGTTTTCATACTATTTACTCACGTGTTTATGAGAGAGTATATGAGGTGCCACAGATGAAACGAAACTTATCGAAAACGCAGCAATTAATATTCTTTCTTTTTTTATTTTTATCACCTATATTATTTATTACTAACAGGTACGACTTGACCTTTGCTAGCCCTCACATAAAATAGACGATTTTTAGTTTTGGTTAGAATTTTTATTAGATCAAAATATAGTTTAATCAATTTTTTCTGAATAATGTATTTGTCAATAAAAAAATTTATAAACATGCAAAGAATTAAGTTAAAAAGAACACATTCACATAAATTTTAAAAACTTAACATTTTCATTTCTAGATAAGACAGACAGACTTTATAGGACTAATTACCCCTCAGGTGCTAGTATTGGAAATATTTTTATTTAACTAAAAAAATATTTTTATTCAACTAAAAATATTTTTATTCAACTAAAAAAATATTTTTATTCAACCAAAAAAATATTTTTATTCAACTAAAAAAATATTTTTATTTGATTATTTTATAACAGGAATAAAACGGTAGTAGAGATTCAAAGTGAAACGCAAAATAGGACACTAAATTACATATTGTTTAACTTATGCTGCAACATCTCATACTCACTAGCATACACCCTTTTATAAACACATGGATATAAAATTAAATATTAGCTTCTGTGCAGATGTAACAGTTTGCTTATGTTAATACGATGTTTTATAACTTAAAATATGCTACATTAAGAAATTTATTTTTTGAGTCCGTTAAGTATATATTTATGCGTCAAACAAAATTCGCATATACATTTAAAGTGCGTTTGTATTTAATCAATCCTTTTAAGTAGATCATTTAAAGATAATTTAACTCAGTAGACTAACTCAGTAATTTAACTCAGTAGCCCATATATAATTTACATATATAAATAAAATCGAGCTTTTCAGTAATGTAATACAGTTTGCTTAGATTAGTATGTTTTGTAACTTAAGATATGCTACATTAAAGAAATGTATTTCTTTCTTTATGTAAAGTCGTTGTCCATATATTTATGCGTAATTAAAAACTTCCATTACACAATTTAAGTAGCTCATTTTATTCAAATGAACATTTTGTTTAATCATAATAAATCACTTTTGTACAACAATTTTTTATTTATCATAACAGCACATCAATGTTTAACTACTTAGAAATATGAGCAGCGCGGAAAATACATACTGGAATAAAAACCATTTCCCATCTTGAAATTTTTCTGAATTTTTATAGAAATCTTCTAATATTTTTCACGAATTTAAACAAAACTAATCTTTTTCGTGGAACGGAAATCTTGGGAAATTTTGATTAAATTAATATAAATTCTCTAACAAAGAGGATTTTCAAAGTAAAGGCATAGTAGGCCTAATCACTGCATCGAGCGTTTCTCTTTAAATTTAGTCACTTGTATTATAGATAGTTTTATAAATAATTTGTAATTAAAGGACTAACGTAACATTAAATAAAAGCAACTTGTATATATAAAATAAAACTACAGTGCAGGCATTTATGTGAATTTTGTAGTTTTTCAAGAGCTAAAAAATAGCATTTACATCTCACTATTAGATTTTTTGGAATATTTATTTCTT